>QFDD01000893.1:0-31336 GCA_006871305.1 Vachellia collinsii
TTTAAAAAAAGAAAATCAAATGGGTAGGCATTAATGCCCTGAGGTTATTTTGGCTTACCTTCCACTTCGAGGTAGCTCACATGCCACTAGGCCATTGGCTTACCTCCTCTATTCCTAAACAGGAAAACATAAATAACCTAAGCAGCAAGCACCTAATCTGAATGATCATAATATACTCTTTAAGATAAAGTTAAACCATAAAGATGATATCATGGGCAAATTAAATTGAAATAAAAAATCCTGAATAACGGCAGCTACAGAATCCAGATAAAAAAAAGACCAAGCCAAAGTAAAATAAAACCTAGGGCTATAGTCAATATTCGTTCACTTCTTGACAGAAAAACTGTTTGAAGTCGAGAGGTGAAAAGTTAAAATCGATTATCTGCACTTGCAAAGTCTCTGGTGCAAGAAGAAAAATCCCAAAATCACATAAAAATCATAAACCCTAAACCCTGAAATTATATAACAAAACAAAAACAAATAATCATAGAAGAAAATTTAAAGAGGAAGAATAAAACGAAACAACACAAGGAATTCAAAATACAGCAAGTTATATCCAATCCACCAAGGGTCAAAGAGCCAAAAGTTAATATATAAGAAACCTACTTATACTCTAAAATTTTCTGATGCCAACCATTTCAGAAGGTAAACTAGACCAAGAAAAATGCATACGTAAGAAGAAAACTAAGCGAACCTCATCTTCGAATATTATCTGATAACTCCGAAGCAGCTTACAGTCTCTAGACTTTCTCCGAGACGGGTACGAGGAACAATGAGAATGGACGATGAATGGGTTCATTTGCTATTTATATTTTCAGCTTTTATTGTCCAAAAAAAAAAAAATCGCAAGCGGTTGCATTGCACTTCGTTTAATTTTTTGGGGGGTTAATATGGTTCGCTTTTTTTTCCCCTAAAAGCTGACAATTAAAAAAAAAATTATCAGAAAAGAGAAAATATGGGAGTTTGAAGCAATCTAAACTCAAACATCAAACTGTCTACAAAAGTTAATTTAACTGGTTGAAGAAAATCATGATATAAATAGAATAAAGGCGATTAAGATAAGTTTCTTGTTTGATTATCTTACAACCTAACAAAATTAATAAGGATTAATATTATCATTGGCCTTTACAATTTGATCAAATTTTAATTTTGGTAATGTAGTTTTAAATCATTGGTTTTAATTCCTATAAACTATAGTTTTATAAAGACTTGGTTTAAATTTAAATATAGGAATTAAAATCAACTCATTAAAAAGTACTGAAACTATTCATTGAATTTAAACCAAATCTTCTTAAAACTATAAAGATTAAAACCAATTATTTAAAACTATACGAATTAAAACTAAAATTTTATCAATTAAACTATAAAAACTAACAATAGTATTAATCCCAGTTAACAAATACTGAACTTTTCAAACAATTGAATAATTTTTAATAAAACCATATAATTATCATGTTGGCATTAAAAAAAATTATAACCCAATTTACAATCTTCTTTAATTAAGATCTTAAGCAAAACAAATGTAAATTTGAAACAATCCAAACTTGAATACCAAAACTCAAAACAAGCTATCAAAAACAGTTTAACTGATCAATGCTTCTTGATCTTAGTGAGAACTGCATCAATTTTTAATAATTACCAGAAACAAATCATGCATAACCTTTTTAAGATTAAGATTATATATCTATTAAGGACAGATTAAGTTTAAATCCAAAATTTGTTGATTCTTTGTCAGGTTGACTTGGGGAGTGTTTGGCTAGGTGTTTTTGGAGCCTAAAATGTATTCCCAGCACCAAAAATCATTCTCATTCACATTGTCTTGTTTGGCAAAACCTTAACAAAAGGCATTTTTTTGGCCAAAGTGCATTCCCAACCCAAAAAGTTAAAAGGAGGAATTTACCCCTTTGGATTTTCTTAACTTTGGTTTAAGCTTGTCATAGTTGTCAACCATTTGGTTTAATATGGATGGTTTTTCACCAATTTCTCTTCTTATGATGTTTCATGGTTTTTGGCAAGCATAGTAATAATCTAGTTGTGCAAATTTTACGAGAATATAATCAAAATTTTAGGATGTCATAGTGTGATGTATTGAACCAAAAAACACAAATGTCATCAATTCTTTAGAGCTAATTTCATAAGTTGTCCCTATATTTTATTCAACGCAACAAATTTAGGCAAATATCCTTTTCACCACTTGTAATTTGATAAATTTATTACTTTTTGTTTCTAATTTGGGTACCTTCAATTTCCTTTTTTTCCTTCTCTCATTTGGGGCCTTATTGATGGTGTTGGCATTGGATCAAAATAATTTTATGATCAAATTAGTTGTGTAATATTATTAGTTGAACAATTTTACTTTCCAATGGAATGTAATTTACATTTATTTTCCTTTCCTCCATTTTTTTATCATTTTATTTCTCCCTAATTTTATCAAAATATATTATTTAATAAACTTAACATCCTTTTAAGTAATTTTTCCTGAATAGTCAATTCTTCAATATTTATTTAAATAAATTTTCCTTTTAAAAAAAAAGTTACTTTTCAACATTTATCCAAACAATAATATGATCTTTTAAAATGTATTCTGGATTCTCCCAACACACACTTATCCAAATGGAGCCTTGGTAATACACAAATGTCTATCAGTAAAATACAAATCAATCAATCAGTGTTTCAAATTACAAAATTGGTAATGTGAAAACCAAGTATTCTTTCATGAGCTTACACGTTTTAGTACATCAAAATCAACTGTCACAATGAAGGTTTTCCATAACCATTAATAAATGAGTATGATACAGAATGAAGAGAGCTAGGGAATTTGGTGACCTAGCAAAAGCCAACATGACAAAATGAACTGAATTACGACTAGGAAGCTTCAATCAATATCAAATATAAGCCTATTTAAAGCATCCGGGAGACATGTCAGAATATTTCCCCATGAGCAACCCTATCTGCAGGGCAAGATTGTTCCCATCAGAATTCAGAAGTGACAGATTGAACAAGTAAATATATGATCAACTTTCACTGCATAAAACTAATCCTTCTTCAATGCCTTTGCTGTGAAACCCCCTTCGGCTCGCTTTACAAGATTGTATGGCATGTATGTCCCCAGAATTTTGTCCCATATTGAAAAGAATGGTTGAGAGTAGTTGTACTTCAGCCCTTGTAGTTGATGGTGGATATCATGATAAGCTGTATTGTTCTGGAAAAACATGTGGAAGATATTTCCTGGCAACCAGAGTCCACAGTGATCATCCACTGTCTTAATGACAGCAAAGCAAAAGAACACGATGGCCGTTCTTGAGGTCATTCCAGAAACCAGATAAGAGATGGCACCACCAAAAGTGTCGAGAAGAAGACCCTCAAGAGGGTGGTTATATAGAGCACCAATTGCATAAGGAACAACCAGTCTGTGATGTTGAGAGTGGACATGGCGGTATAAAAATTTGTTCTGATGCATGTAGCGGTGCACAAAGTATTGCCACGTATCCATGACAAGCATAGCAATGACAACCTGAAAAGCTTGTACCAGAATAGAAGGTTGCATCGTAACCCCAGATGCATTTGCCCTTGAGGTCAACTGCAAAATTGTAGTAAGCATCATTTTAGTTGAAAGATAACAGTAAATGAGCATATATGATGAACTGAAGATATCAGACTCATAAAATGAGACAAATTATATCTTATAAGCCATATATTGATTAAAAATGTATCAGCAGAATTTTCTGCCAGCGCTAAATAAATCAAGTGCTACCAAACTGAGCCAACAAGCTGAAAGATCATGTTTGCCAGAGCTTAATATGGTTCTATTTCGTGCATCAACATCAAAAGGTCCATTATACTAGTAGGAGTTTATATGAATCAATCGTTGACCTTTGACTCCCTATGGACACACTAAAGATAAAGCCAATGAATCCAAATATCCAACAGTGCAGGAGTTTACATGGACAACAAAAAACAGATAGTTTGCCAATTTCTTCATTATAGTGGATTGACCGGAAGGAGTACTTGGTTTGCTACCATTACCAGCACATTTATGAGGTAATAGTGAGTATTACAAAAAGTAATCATGCTTGATACTTCCAAGCAACTATGGAGGGAAAAACTCCAATAGACAAGGAAAGTCTATTTTCAGGGAATAGCCTGCATTGGTAAGTGAACTAATGAAAAGGCTATCTTTGCATTCAAAATTATGATTCATCTCAAGACATCTAAGTAATTTTATATTTATTCATATAGAAGATATACAAGTAGCATACAAGAAAAAGGCAGAAGCATAGCTAAAGCTTCTGTCAATGAATTTTCTCATTTCCACCCCAAACATTCTAAACTGCAGGTTGAATGATGGCTTCACTAAATCATCTATTAGCACCAAAATGAGAAAAATCCATTCTCACAACGTGGTTTCAGCAAGCTGTAGTGAACAGAACAATAGAGTCCCAATCTCAAGAGCCCAGCAAGTTAACTCCTCAAGTTATCCACTATCATGCAATGCCTCAGCCCAAATGACAAAAGGCAGCAACAAGAGTGAGGCTTTTCCTCAAAAATCAGATTGTTTCACATAATAGAAACCCACCCTTTTTTACAGAAACATTATGCAATTATTATTTTTAACAATGAGCTCTGATTACTTATGTCCTCTCTTATCCAAAGCAACAACTAAAGAATAATGACCGGTACCACTATCCAACAAGTTGCACAAGCTGCACAATTTCATCTATGCACTATCTAAAGAGCTGTATGCTCCCCACACAAAGAAGAGAGAGGAGCTGCATGTCCCATACATTCTTCCCACAAAAACAAAAGGACAAACAAATAAATACAGACACACAAAAGCGTACTCGAGTGGGTTAGAGAACCCTCCCCCAAGAGATAGCTATTGAGTTATGCGCACAGAGTTTAAAAGAGCTTAGAATTCATACAGCTCAAACAATATCGTTAAACAGTTAACAATTGAAATCTGGGTTAAATAATCAATTGAAAGGTTGTGGGGTGTTTTATTTTATTTTATTTTTTTTGGGGGGGGGGTGTTTCTATGTCACATCTTTGGCAGATTGAATTATTGAGCAACTTTTTCTCACTATTGTCACCAACTAACTATAAAGGTGCCGCAGAAAAGGAAAGAGAGACATCTGCAAAAGTTTTGCAATGCCAAGGAATCCTAAATTTAATTAATTAAGAGAACTCTTAAGAGCGCTATTATTAATAAATCTGAGCTTTCTTCCATGCAAAAGCCTTTAGGGCTTAAGCAAGGACCAAGCATGGGCCTGCCCAAACCTTATTCTAGAACTTAGGGCAGCAAGGATAAAACTTTTTACCACTAGGTTCAAGACTGAAGAAGCTCTAATACCAGTCAACCAATAAACTTCCCCAAAAAGTTTAAACTGCCATTAGAAAACTCAATGATGACATTTATCAGTATATCTACCACTCTGGGAAAGCCCAGAAATAGGTGATTAATATTAATAATTAATAACTTGGTAATAACTATAACAAGTATAAATGGTTTTGCAAATTTCTGTCATTGGTTTATTATGCAGTTCAAAAGCATGGAAATGTGGCAACAGAATATGTTAACTCTCCAAATATTCATGAACCAAAACAAGAGAAAACTGTAATTTCCTAGCAGCGTCTGAAAACACCAATGAGGTTTTATTTCGCACTGAAGATAAATTAATCACTAATGATAATACATGTGGCCCCAACAAGATTTTCCAATGCTCATATCACAAGATTGTCAATTGTTTCCAGTTCCTTTCAGTTGTAAGGAAGAAGAGAATCTTTCCTTGGAAGATGCAGCATATTTCCTAAATATACACGACTCAGCTAAATTATTCAACCTTTAATACAACTTTCCTTGGAACATGCTACATATTGCATAAATTATACAGCATTTAAGTCTCTCCGCCATGTTTAAACACTGCTATTCAAGTTGTAGTATTTTAATTTCTTTTTCTTTACAATGATAAAGAAATTATTGATGGAATACAGAATAATGCAGCATGGAACAAAAGAAGAGACAAGAGGTCTTCCACAAACAAAGAAAACCAACCCAGGAACTAACATAGTAGGGTCTTCCAATCCCCTTGAAGATCCACAAGGAACAACCCCCGATGAAACCAATCACAAAAATCAATGTGGCGGAGAGAATTGTGGATCAAATGCCTATCATTCCATTCAAACCAAAAGCACCATAAACCAACAAACACTGAATTGCCAGGTAAATTTATGCTTCTTTTGCATCCCAGAACCTGTAAACTGGATATCTAGAAAACCCTGAGATGATCTGGACAAACTCAATTCTCATTATAAATTTTTTTTAAAAAAAATCTATTTTAAATATATCATGCCACGTTGTAGAGCAAAAGAGAAGATTCAGCTCATATTTTCAAGTCATTATTATGATATATGAGCAAGTTGGTCAAGCAGCTTGTCCTTTGGCTCATATTTGCTGTAGTTTGCAACAGGTGCTAGTTTATTATTTGACTGCCATATACAAAAGCGCAAACCGATCTGCCTCCAATTTCAATCAAAGGACGTCTATGACCTTGTTGGACTATTCAGCAACCAAGTTTTACCATTCCAACTGTCATATAATAACACGGATGGAAAGATCCCAAGGAAAATGTATACGATATATGATATATCCACAGAGGAATTTCATAAAAAGGTACTATGAAAAGTTGCTGATGCAAAACTAAAGCTGGACTAAGAGCCAATAAGCTGATAGCTCACATGTCCCCAGCCTTCGCCTTCCTGCTTGATATTCTAGGTTTAATTCCATGTCTTCCCCTTTCACTGGTCAAACACCTAGATGGCTAAAAAAAAATTTTAAAAAAGCAAGAGATTTCTTGCCTCGTTGACTTGAGGTAATCAGGGTTCTTCTCAGTAAGCAACTACAGTTTCTATCACCTCAACAAACTTCATCATATGCATAAGCAAGACATATTTGGCCGACATCATATGTTCTTGGTAAAAATGTTTATTTGCATCGTATAACATCATCTGTGACTAAATGTCCCACCCCTATACTTCAACATTAAATTAAATTTCAGCACAAAGTAGAGCGGACTGAACCTTTTTTAACTTAACTTTATTATCCCTAGAATACCCTCTCTTCGCCCCCACATAGGAAAATTTCAAGGTTGTTCATCAGTTAATTCTGTTACATGCTCAGTTTTTTAAAGAAAAAAATTATAACATGCCTATTTCATTTGACGCACCGTTTTCAGCATTTCCAAGTAAAGTCAGTCGTCAAATCACTTTGCAAGTCAAACGAAGGGGGAATAACAAATAAATTACTTATCCCAAAACAGAAAATGGATGAAGAAAGAAACAAAAAGAGTTAGTGCAGGCGAAAGCAGCAAGAAGATGCACAGGTAGGGTTAAAAATGTAATGAAGGATTTCTTTAGGAACGCTACAAGCGACATATCTCAAACACAAATTAGTAGGAATGAGCTCAAATGTCGAATGACTGACCAACAATAGTGACACGGTTGCCTGAACAAGCTGTTGAAGTAAAACACCCTTCACTACCGCCGAGAGTGACACCAAATTCTTCTCATCCTCTTCTCTTCTAGAATGTAACCGGTAATTGTCCAAAGGTGGTAACAACTGATAAAATCCAGCATATATCCAATAAAGCACAATAGGGGCAAACGTGCCCATCACTTCGTCGCTCACATAGCCTTCCCAGAAAACCATGATAAGTCCAATGTGAAAGTGAAACAAATCAACTCAATGCGAGTAACTCAAACACCAGGAAATAAATTTAAAAAAACTCGCAGGTCAAAATTTCATCACAACAGGAGATCTAATAACATCGAATGAATTCTTCCCTCACACCCTGTAAAGGAAAATGAAAATGATAATTAACATATGTAATAATCAAACTGCGTCTTTATATGTTTCGCAGGTTTAAGGGGGGAAATCACATTAACTACAAAACAGAAACCCGAAATCCAAAATTAAAAAAAAAAAAAATCCCGAGAGCCCAACAAAGTATATGATATTTTCCCCAATGTAGAAATCGCGCACCACTCACCAGCATAGCGAGTTGGTCAGAAGCCAGAACAATATCGTCTTAGAAAACCTCCGCAAGAGAAAGCGCATTTGACATTCAGATCTAGGCGTTTGAATGGATAAACAGTTGGAGACAGTTGTGAGATTCCAAAATATCGAAACTTTATATTATTTTGATCGGCTTTCTTTGCCCCTCCACTCCACCTTCTTCTTCTCGGGGAGAGAAGAATCGTGTTTTGGAGACGACAAGAAAATGATTGAGGTATTTTCCTTTCTGGCATCAACTTCTTTTTCTCACCTGTTTTTTTTTTTTTAATTTTTGTGTAGATGGTGATGAGAGAGAGCTGTGAGGTGAGGGCTCGGAAAAGTCCGACATTTCCAGCTCGGAAAAAACAAAATTCGAAAATGGATGCTTACACGTGCTGCGTTCATCATCACAGACACAGTATCTTCCTTCGATCACGTACGTTCAAAGGTTTTGGGGACCACGAGATGCGACGCACGGACCATCCGTACATTACCTTTTTTGTTTCAACCCTCGCACCATCAAAACAGGTTGTATTAAATGAAGCTTAAATGCTGATTTGTGACAGAAAAAGGTTCAATTTTTGAAAAATTAATTTGAAAAAAACAAAAACCAACAACTCAACGATTGTGGTCCCTATGCATAATCTAGCGTAGCATAGAAGAAATTCCTTGCCCAGCTAATCAGCAGCAATGGTAACCCAACGGCTCACGTGCTTCATCGTCACATCCTAATCAGTGATTAACAATCTCTTAGCTTCCTCAGTATGCCCATGGTCAGCTTGAGTTGCAATCCCCATTAATCTTTTAAAACCTCAACTTCCAACACAAATCAAACTTAATCAAACTTTAAACTTGAGACTAAAAGTTCAGGATGTTACATTATCCATGCCCATTTAAGGATATCCAACATCATAAATTGCAGTTAATTATCCAATCTACATGAAATCCTTATTACGAGTCTTTGATCACAAATATTAGATTTTGATTTCACCTTAACTGGTTATGGAAGTCAATTATCATTACCTCAAGTCTACAGCTCTTGGATTGTTTGATATTCTTCTTCCATGGAGTTATAAGCTTAATTTCCAACATTATTTGAATACAACCCAAACCAGGTGATCCCACCTCATCATTTCCCCTCAACTCAAGTTCTTTACATAATATTTCATTTAGAGCCCATTTGAATCAAAGAATTAATGGAAATGGAAAGAAAGAGAAAGGAAGATTTTTTAACAGAGGATATTTGATATGCATTGGAATGTAAAATAATTTGATATGAAAATTTATATTTGATTGAGTTAAAATAGTGATAAGATAGATAGAAAATTATTTAAAATGACCTTGTTATCCTTTTTAACAAAATATAGAAAATGATATTTCAAAATATATATTTGGACAAGAAAATTAGGTAATAACTGATATACATATATATTTTCATGAAATTTAAATAACTTCATACATAACCATAAATTACCCATAGCGTGCATATGGTCAAAGCTACTGGAAGAACATATACTTTTATATCTTTAATCATATACACATGATAGATACGTCATAGTTATTTAAAATTTAAGTAACTACTCTTAACCATTAGGTGATTATGACTTGCATATATAGTCAGAATTACCAAAATTTTAAACATTTTATACATCTTTGGCAGATTTGTAGATTATGTTTAAAATGGTTTGATACATCTTGTCTGTCTCAGCTGTTGAGAAGTTTTGGTTCATAATATTCAGATAACAAGATCGGCTGCTTCATTACTTTGTGTCCATCTTCCAAGTGAGAAAGCATGTACTTTTTCTCTTTCTCTACTTCAAGACCGGCTGCTTCAATACTAAAACCAAATCTCAGTTTTGATGTTCACACCTTTCTTTTTCTTTGCTATTTTTCTCTGCTATTGTTCTCTTCTTGTCTTCACCGTCGCAATTTCGTTTCTGGTAAGCGTTGTCCGTGCTCTTCCTCAAATCTTCATATCCATGTTCCTCCACTGTCTTCTCCAAATTCAGCAATTTGGAGGGACCCAACAGTTTCAGCAGAGGGGTAGAAGTGTGTCTTTCAAATTTTCTATCACAGATGGAAAATGGTTCCCATCAAAATCGGTGGAAAGAGATTTTCCCATGAATAAAGGAAATCAACACTGGAAAATTTACGAACCAAACGCACGCAAGATGAAAAATCTGAATTTTCCATTTCCTGACCTGATTTTCCGCCATCCAAACAAGCCCTTATATATCATTTCACCTCAAGGTCATTCTTTGTTAACTCGAGGCAAACTTTACATCTTCTTCTTTCACAAGTTAGTCACTTGAATCATATGCATTCAACTAGAGTTTATCCTTAAGCATGCTTAAGTAATTTTAAATAGATATGTGAGCTTGAATTGCTATATCTCTTGTACAATCATAATTGATGTTCATCTTCTTTAATAATTGATTGTATCATTTGGAAACATCAAGTTCATGTTAAAATTGGGTTGTGCACTTCATTCCGAATATATAAAATAAGAAACAATCTGAGTTAATGTTCTTCAACTGGAATTTCATCTTATCCGCTTTACTAAACCATTCTGTGAAAATCATGTTATTATATCATCTTCCTCACTCGAGATATGCTATTTGGAATTATTATTATTATTCCTCCGTCTCAAGTTTTGTTCCTATGATTCATTGAATCTTATATGTTCTCTTTCCTTAATCCGAGTCAGATCAAGAGAAAATAACCAAGTTAGCTGTGCATTAATCAAACATCCTCAGAAGAATGAGTTATTCTGATCAAATGTCTTGAAAGCCTTCACCGTCATGTCATTATACAACTCGTCAAAGATCTCGAATCATATCTAAAGTTGTTTTGAGTCTTCCCTAAGTGTGTCTAAGCTTAAGAGCATATAGTAAGACATATAAAACACACTTGGCGATTAAGCAACAGATTAATTCTCAACTGTAATATTATACACTGAAGTTGTTGCTGCGTCAGGATATCAACCATAACCTGCAGAATTAACAAGCAAAAGATTTTCTCAACGGGAAGAAGTTCAAAGCTCAACTGTCATCATCTACCTTCATCTATAAAAGAAGAGCATTAAAAAAAAAAGAAAAAGATAAGAACTCTCGAATGCAAGTGCCAAAATGTTGTTGCAATCATTTACCAAGCTTAATTGTTCTATGCTCACGCATTGTAGTGAACAGATTAGTCAAATAATCTGAGTGAGTAGAGTTTATTCATTAAGCTTAAGCGTTAGCATATCCCTATGCATCCAATTGTATTATTCATGAGTTGTTACCTTGCAAGGAGTAAGAAGGAGTGGTTGTCAAGTATGAAGTTTAATTTGAGATAATAATACACATTTGTTTCTATCTTTCAATCTTATTGTTATTTATGTATAAAAAATAAATATTTTTAAAAAATATTTAAGATTAGAATACAAAAATTTTATTAAAAGTATTACAATTGCCAAATAATATATGAAGGATTAAACATACTTTTGGTTCCTATAGTTTACCTCAATTTGGGTTTTGGTCCTTGAAATTTAAAAGTGATGATTTTGATCCCTCAAGTTTACTTTGTTTAAAACTGTTAGTCCTTGTAGTTTTAAAATGTCCATATACTTTTAACTAATTTTGTTTTTGATCCCTATATTTTGAATTAATTTTGATTTTAATCCTTATACTTTGTATGAATTTTTATTTTGATCCCTAAATTTAACTGTATTAATTAACGCAATAAAAAATTTAAGTCCCTAAAACTACAAGAATAAATTATACAACAATTTTTTTTCATGTTACATTGTCCAATTATTAAGAAATTTCACTATAATTAAAGGAATTAGTGACACATAAGCAAAATTAATTGTATTAACATTAGGTGTAGGTCATTTTAAAACTATAGGGACTAACAGTTTTAGACAGAGTAAATTTAAGGGACTAAAACCACAACATTTGAACTTCAGGGACCAAAAACCAAATCAGGGTAAACTATAGGGATTAAAAGTATGTTTAACCCATATATGAAAATTTATTCCGAAAATACCTTTTTTCAGTTCATTAACTTTATATTAATTATTTTTTAAATATTTAATTATACATTTATTAAATTTTTTAAATATATATTAAAAAATAAAATTAAAAAAAAATTAAAAAATGGTCCATGATGGGTTCGGGTTGGGGCATTTGCATAGGCGCACATCAAATATTCCTCGGGTTAGCCCATCTTCCCGGCTATATTACTTAGGTGCCAAGAGCTTAACCTAAATCTTAGGGATTACAGTGGAAATCTCATTAGGTTATTGGGTATTGGACACAGTCGTGTAAATCTACTGTGTTGTCATCTTCTCATGTCTTTGACTACCTAACTTAGTGATATACTTTCTAACTCTAATATTTGTTTGTTTCAATATTAATAGTTTTGTGTGATTTAAGAGATTTATTCTAAAAGTAATTAGGAAAATTAAAAAGTTTTGAAGAAGTTTGTATTAATATGGAAAAAAAGAGGTGAGATGTTGTATAGTTTAGTGTTATATATTTGGGATAAGGTACATTTTTGGCCCAGAAGTTTTACCGGAGGATCAATTTCGCCTTAGAAGTTTTTTTTAGGAGCAATGTAGCCCTGGAAGTGTTAAAACGTAGAAATGTTACCCTTATCTGACGGAGAGGCTAACGACATCAAATACAATGCTAGATCCATGTCCGCGTTGGAGAGCCGTTGAACAATTTTGCATTCCAGCTCCTTCTCCACTGTGATGAGGGTTAGGTTTGAAGCATTTAATCTCTGCAGTTTAAAGATGATAGGCTTTAGAGATTTGAGAAGATGATCGATGGGGGACTCAACGACATCTTCAACATCAACAAATAGGAGGAGAGCAACCCTTTTGAGGAGCCGTGCTGGAGAGGTTGAAAATGAGGGTTCAAGGATGATATGTCATTGAGAAGTGGTGGCTCCTCTAGGTACTTCATGGACGTAGCTCAATCTAGGGAGAAGATTCTATGGCTGTAGAAATTATCAACAGGTATGTACAGATGTGTAATTTATATTTTATTGTTGTTTTTTTTCATCAACATTGTACCATGGGTTTATGAATAGGGAGGTGATTGTGGCTTCTTCCAATGGCACGATGATAAGACGGGTGAGAGGTATAGAGAGGTGATAAATGAATTACTAGGTGTTATTGATAGGTTATATGAATACAATTTAAGGCAAAGGAGACGAGGTGATTATGAAGGATTGCGTGGAGGTGTTAAAGATGAAATTGATGCTATGTATGTTGACATGAAGAAAAACGAAAGGAGACTTAAGCTAGCATTATGTGCATTGGTGATGACTTGGATGTTTGGTTTGTTTTCCATTGTTCGTTAACTGTGGGTTGAAAGTTGTTGCCATTGTAGTGGTCAAATGTGAAGGTACTTTTGTAATCTTAATCTCCACCTCCACAGATTTTGATTAGCGTTGAACTAGTAACTTTTTTGTAATATGTGTAATATTGTAATGATCAAAGTTGTTTGTTAGCATTACATTGTTCATTGAGCATTTAAATATTTATTTTGAAATAACCAGTATATATATTATTAGTGGAATAAAAATTGAAGCATACATAAAAACCTTATTAAATCTAGTTTTCACCCAACAAAAAAAATAAAATATAAACAAGTCAGAGGAACGAATGACCACTGGAGCAGAGAAATGAATTATAATCATTCTTGATTCATTCAAATGGAAATTTCTCATTCGAATGACATTATATGATTTGAATAGAGTGAAAAATAGAAAAATCCTTCAAAAAGTTCTTCATTCGAATGCAGATTGGATTCATTTGTTACAAATATTACTCAACTCAAAACTTTAGTCATTCGAATGAAAGTGGGCTTCATTCGAATGAATATTAATTATCGAAGTGCACATCTCCAAAGCTCATTTGGATATGTAGAAGATGAGAATCTCATTCAAATAAAAATGGTGTAAATAGGAAATTCCATTAAAATGTGATACAGGCATACAAACATTGAGTACTTGAGAACTTATGGTCATTCGAATGATGATTGTTGGTGAATGGAGTGTATTTGAAAATTTTCTTTTGTAAAACTACAGATGAACCATTTCATGCGAATGAGATACTTACTCATTTGAATGCAAGGTGTCAATCTCAATTTCTCAGTTGTTATTAATTTAAATTTGTTTTTATTTTCAATGTTGACATCATTAAAAACATGTAATACAAAATTCTATCATCTTTTGATTATACCAAAACCTCAATGAAGTCAGAGAATTAGAAAAAAAAAATTGAACTCTTATTTTAAAAAGTACTACATGAGGTTAAATTTTTTTCAAAACAATAGCAGCATATTGTAAATGAGAAGTACACATAACAGATATAATATCATAAAACATGATACATCAATTCATATGCAGGATTTTAGCCCATTTCACAAAATACATAAACTAAACAAAATGTAGCAGAAGGCATGAAAATACATCAGTATTAGTATGCAATAATATGATGTACTAAGCTAATTGTCTTTTGACTTGTCCTTTTCCTTCTCCCCTATTTGTCATCATTAGCAAGGGTGGAGGTTGATAAAATTCTAGGTTCAACTGAAGGTTCAGAAGATTGACGTTTTTCTGGAGAAGGTACCATTGAGTTTTCTTGAGCAAGAGAGGTGAGGACTTGGTCAATGATAAGGGCATGCTAAGAGACAGGAGTGGCTACAGGTGACGTAGAGGTTGGTATGGAAATGTGAGAGGGAGATGGATGAACTGAAGAAATGGGTGGAGAAGGGAGTTTAGGAGAAATGTCATGGGTGAAAGGATGAGGCTGAGGATCAAGTTGGATAGGTTGGAATGAGCTAGGCTCAAAAATAGGTTGTGAAGGCTGCTGAGGATAAGGCTGAGGTGTTAGTAGAAGAGCTTTTAAAGCATGGAGCCTGTGAGAGAGGTTCTAAGTTTTGTCAATGTGAGTTCTCAACCATTCCATCATTGCTATATGCGTAGCATCTATAACCTTGGAGAGTCGTTTGATCTCGTTACTATGTTGCTCCATCATATGCAAATGGGAGGAGAGGATAGTGCCTAATGCTTCTCAAACAGCATTGTTGATAAACTGTTGAAGTGAAGCTGAAGGTTCAAGAGTAGGTGCTTTAGTTGATTGGACTTCATCCATGAGCTCTAGCTTCTTCCTCTTCCTTCTGACCCTATCTTCTTCTTCTCCATCCCGTAGAGCCACATCAATACCCATCTTGGACAGTTGTGTTCTACCAAATCTAGGAACTCCAACTATTTCATTCGAAGGCTCCACATACCATATCTGATTACACTTGAGGAATAAGGAGATGAGGTAGGGAAATGGTAATGAAATGGAGCTCAGGGCATTCATTCTAAATAAGCTAATTTCAGTGAATATCATAGACCCTAGATTCCTAACATCCTTTGCTACAAAGGCAAAGAGGCCATAATCTCTTCAGGTAAAACTTGTAAAGTTATTCCCTTTGTTTACTATAGCTCTTATGTAAATATACCAAAAAATCCTATTTTGCTCAGACATGGAGCTAGGCATAAAGGTCAACCCATTTGGATCACCCTCTGGTTTTAAGACATCCAATGCTTGCTTATGTGATCTTTCCACAAATCCATCCTTAGGTGGATTTTCTATTCCCAGCCACTCATTGATTTTCTTGGGTGAAATTTCAAATTTCTTACCCCTAACATAAGTCTCCAATCTTTCTTCCTATATCTCACCCTCCAAATCCACTACTTCTAGAGGTTTAAGGTTACAATAGAATTCCTTTACTATAATTGGACTGAATGAAAGATGACTTTCAATCCAAGGTTTATACTAATTTAAGAATTCACTGAGATCAAGCTCCAACTCATTTTTCAGATATTCTATACCAATATAAATGACAGGTCAGATTTTTCTCTTAGAGAAATGAGACTAAATCTGTTTTTGTTTGGAGGATTGACAGGTGCAGTTACGTACCCTTCTGGAGGAGTGGATTCCTCTTGTGTTGCATTAGAGGGTATTGAATCTTCTGGAATTGCTGTGGTTGAAATTGATGGGGTAGTGGATTTTGCAGGTTCCTTCCCTCTTGTAGTGACTCCTTTTGTTGGCTTGGATGAAACTTTTCCTACAGTGGTATGTACAGTGCCTTCTTGTCCATCAGCATCGTTGCATGAATGATGTCGACAAGAAACCACAACCTTATTGATCTTCCCTTTTAGCATAACCTTCTTCTTTGGTTGGGGTTTGACATAATCATGGATTTTCAATGGTTTCAATGGAATAGAATCCTCTTGTGTAATCCCCTAGGTAAATTAACCTCAAAATAAATATACCAATGACTGTAAATTCCTTGAGGTCCAGGGCACAAGAGTTGTGGGTGAGACACCTAGCCCACAAACCTAACACAATATCAACTTGACTCAGAGCACAAAACTTGCCCACAAGTCACCAACAAAAAATAAGAATAGTTATTAAAATAAAAAATATAGGTTCCCATATATCTATCACATAAGTGCACCATGTCTTAGACATACCAAAAGACAATTATTAATGATAGGTCAAGTTTCATCTTAGAATCATAAAATGGAAAACAAAGCATTGCAAGTCCTATAAGTCTGGCAATATACTTTTCTCAAAAAAATAATATGACTGATAAGCCTACAGTGATAGCTACTATCAAACTGTCGACTACTTCCCTTCATGCCTCAAACCAATAAATTCCTCTCCTAAAAATGGTAAACAATGATAGGGTGAGACATAAAGTCCCAGTAACCAACAATCAATTCATAGAATATACAATACGGGATTATAAGTCAGTGAAGCAGTGCTGATATATAATACTCAAACAGAATTAATGTTTCACATCCAATATAATCATATTACGCAAGTGATCCCTCCATCCAACTCCTCCATATTACTCCATGACGTGGATCTGACTTAATGAGCTGAGCAACCCGGCCAAGGTCCAGCAGCAACATTAATCCAACCAGTCCCCCTTCGTTCTCTCTCCTGGGTCTAAAATCAAAGGGTGTCTAGCCCCCCACCTGGGTCTAGGCTAGCCTCCCACCTGGGTCTAGACTAACTTCCCACCTGGGTCTGAGTCACAGTAAAGCCAACCACTATAATCAGTAGTTGAGACAACCGCGGATACAACATAAGCCCAATCATCACAAGATCAACCCAACTTCTTCAATACCACCTAATATTTCAATCTCCCACAGATGCATTAATTCACAATTTATTCAAACTAAGGATAAATTATAAACAGTTCATCGTATATATATAGACACCTTTAAGTAAAACATATACTTTCAAAATACTTCCTACTTCACTGAGACTGAATACGTAAATATAGAGATAGTATTCCCAATAAATAATCAAGGTATCGAAAATACCTTACAATTCATGCAAGCATATAAAATGAATTAACTTTGATTACCTTAACTTCAAGATACTTTGAGCTCAAGCCACAAAAGAACCAACCACACTCAAATCAATCTACACAATGATATGGATGCAAATTTAACACAAATTAAATATTTAACCTGATTATATTCATTTAAAGTCTTGAAATAATTATTTAAAATTCATACCCCTCCATAGGCTATCAACTATTTAGTGTAACCTTAATTTAATTATTCCCCGCAGCTTACAATTCAATTAAAACACAAATTAACTTCAATTGTACAAAATCTCTAATTTAAAGTTTAGTATTTCAAACATAAAGTTGCTAAATTATAGATCCTTAATTTATTCGACATTCTAAACTTGTTAAAACTTCAAGAACATCTTCAATAGCACCAATAAATTATTCAACTTAAATTTAATATATGCAAACAATATATATATAAAGAAATTATAACCTGCTCAAATCAAATATTTATTTTAAATTACTAAGACACCCAAATCACAAATCCAGATTAGAGAAAAATAACAATTAGTCCCTATATATCGTTCATTAGACAGTTATAGCTAAAATTCAATCTTTGTCCAATATCTAGGTACTAAAATTTCATCTAATCAACATCATATTACTACCATTAGAAATAGAAAATTATTTAGAAGAATTTTTATGAAGGAAGTTTAGTGAAAAGACATAGTTTTGATTACCTACTTGATCCCAAAATGAAACCTTATACTGCAGTTGACGCCATCGAAAAGGGAGAAAACACTTTGAAACCTAATAGCTACTGTACAATGAGGGCTAATATATATAGTTGATGCGACGCGTTGTAACTCCCTTTCCACCTATATATTATTATTATTTTTATTAAGGGCCACACGCCCTTTAATATATTATATTATATTATATATATATATTTCTTTTCTTATCTTTTTCCTTCTCTTTTCTTTCTTTCTCCTTTTTCCTTTATATATATATATATTATAATTTCTTTAATTCATATCTCTCATTTAGACAGATTCTTTTGACTCAGATGATTATCTAACAAATTATATTTAACATAAATACTATTTCTAAATAATTAAATCCTTTAAATAAATAATTATTTTACAAAAAATGATTAAATCCTCTAAATAAAAATTGGGATGTTACATCTTGGAGTTTAGGATGAAAAGGCTTGGGCTTTTGAGATATTGGTTTTATGGCCTTCTTGGTCGAAGGTTGAGAATGAGAAGCTTCACTAGACGTCTTGACACAACCCATTCGAATAATCACAGCGAGTATGCTTGTAAGAGAAACGAAATATATGAGATTTACCAAGATACGAATGCGATTGAGAAAGTTATGAGAGGATTTGTCAGTGATATAGCCATTAGGAGTATTTGACACAACCACATCGGAAACCTTCATCGGAATAAGAAGTCCTGTCACAGGATACAGCGATTTCTATGCCATTGCATTCGAATACGACACAGGGCCCATTTGAATGATGATGCAAAAATGCAGAGCAAAAAGCTTGAAGATTTTGTAAGAATTTGAGAATTAAACATGTCTTTCGAATTAACCAAATAATGCATTCAAATGAGAACAACAAAAGAGTTAGAAAAGCGATATATTTGAATGTCTACAGGTGGCATTCAATTTAGGTTAGCAAATTTTTGTCTTCATATCGCAAGTTCATTAGAATGAGCTATATGCCTCATTCGAATGGGAAACTACAGTAACGGCTATATCGTATCCCAAGACTCTTCTCATTCTGATGCCTCCTCCCGATGAAAATTGGTCAGTACTTCCAACGGGTAAATCCTATACAAACTGTCTCATAACTCTCTCATTCCATTACTTCTCTCACTCAATCGCTTTCAATCTCCTCTTTCAATCACCAAAAACCCCATGTTCTTCGATCTATTGTCACATTGATTTGAAACATGGTGAGAGTGAAGTTGCCTGGTGAGACTATTGTTTCTGAAACTCCTAGCAAAAAGCTAGAACAACAAAGCCCAAACGATTTCCTCCTAAAGTTCTGGAGGATGCTCTTGCAACAATACCTATTAAAATCTCTGAACCAGTAGTACGCACAACAAAGAAGAAGGATGTACTGAAGGGAAAAGGGAAGAAAGTTGTAATTGCTTCTCCATAGCACTCATCTGATGATGATGGGAAAGAGTTTATTGTGAAGCAAAGGGACAATAATGAAATAGCAGCCCAAAAACTTGTGCTCGACACTCTGAATATCAGCAAGGAGAACATTGCAAGCATAACTGCTCTGCTGGAAACTCCTTCCAAAATTCCTCCTAGATTAGCAAGTAAAGTGAGTGAAAAGGATAAGGAACAATCAAAATCCACTACCCCATCAATTTCAACCATAGCAGTTCCAGAAGATTTAATACCCTCTGATGCAACAGAAGAGGAATTCACTCCTCCAGAAGACTATGTAACCTGTCAATCCTCTAGACAAGAAAAAATTTGAGGCTAATTTCTGTAAGCGAAAAATCTGTCTTGTCATCTATATTGATATAGAATATCTGAAAAATGAGTTGAAGCTCGATCTCACTGAGTTCTTAAATCAGTACAAACCTTAGATTGAAAGTCATCTTTCATTCAGTCCAACTATAGTAAAGGAATTCTATTGCAATCTTAAGCCTGTAGATGTAGTTGCTAAGGAGGGTGGAAAATTGTCAAAAAAAAAACAAAAAGAAAGAGGGGGAAAAATTGGAACAAAAGTGGGAGACCTTTGTCAGGGGTAAGAAGTTTGAGCTTTCAGCCTCTCTAATTAATGAGTGGCTTGGAATAGCAAATCCACCTGAGGATGATTTTGTGGATAGATCAAATAAGCAAGCATTAGATGTGTTAAAACCTGAAGTTGATCCAAATGGGCTGAATTTTAAGCCTAACTCCATGTCTGAGCAAAATAGGATCATTTGGTATATTTACACAAGAGCTATAGTAAACAAAAGGGAATAACTTTATAAGTTTTATCCGAAGAGATTATCGCCTCTTTGCCTCCTTTGTAGCAAAGGATGTTAGGAATATAGGGTCTATGATCTTCAATGAGACTAGCTTATTCAGAATGAATGCCATCAGTTCCCTTTCATTACCTTTTACTCACCTAGTTTCCTTATTCCTTAAGTGTAATAAAATCTTGTATGTGAACCACTCGGATGAAACAGTCAGAGTTCCTAGATTTGGTAAAACTCAAATTTCAAAGATGGGTATTGCCTTGGCAGCAAATGAGGGAGAAGGGGAAGAGAAGGTCCAAAAAAAGAGGAAGAAACTTGAGATTATGGATGAAGTCCAATCAACTAGAGCAACTACTCCTGAACCTCAAACTTCTCTTGAACATATTGTAAAAAATGTTGTTGAAGAAGTACTAGGCACTATTCTCTCTTCTCACTTGCATATGATGGAACAACACACCAAGCAGATGCAAGGCTTATTCACGCTCATTGATAGTGGGACAACAGCAATGATGGAAATGTTGAGGAATCAGATTGAGAAAACTTAAGATCTATCTGACAGGCTACGGGGTTTTGAGTCACTTCTTCCTACAAGTCAGCCCTCTCCTCAACCCTCACCTTTTTGTCACACTGAGCAACCTGCTTTTGACTATATTCAACCTAAGGAACCTGCTTCTAACCATATGGAACCTGATCAACTTGCTTCTAACCATATTCAACCAGAGGAACCTATTTCTGACCATATCCAACCTGATCAACTTGCTTCTGACCCTATTGAAGTTGACCTTGAAACTTATCCTTTTACCCATGAAATAAATCCAAAACTCCCCTCTCCACCTCCTTCATCAAGTCATCCATCTCCCTCTCACATTTCCAAACCATCTTCTCCTATTGCTGAGGCTATGTGTCAGCGTGACCTGTTAATTGACCAAGTCTTCACTTCTATTCGTCATGAATCCTTAATGATGCCTCCTGAGTCTGCAGAAAAACCACCTGAGGCTTATTCATATGAACTTGTCGAATCCTATGTTCCACCTATTATACCATCTACCTCTACCTTCCCTGATGATGACAGAAAGGGGGGGAAAGGATCAGTCAAAGGAAAAAGAGAACACAGAGGAAACAGATGACAAGCCATAGGATTTTAATAGCATTCTAATATTTTTTTTATGTGTATTTATGCATTTTGTATCAGTTTGTGACGTCTTTGCATAAGTATTGCTATATCATTATTTATGATATGACACAATACTAAGTTTAATGTTTATTGTTGTTTAGAATGTGCTGATATACTTTGAATTTTGTTAAATGTGTTACACTGGCCAATTTTAATGTTCATTCAAATGGAAGATTGGTGTATTCTATGTTTTTAAAAGATTTGAAGTTCAACAAAACCTGCAACTACATATTGTCACATGTGATTCGAATGACTAACATCATTCGAATGAACTATTTCATTTGTTGTTTCCATGTTTCATAATCAAATGATTATCTCTATAGTAAAATCCAATGCCATCTCTAACTAGAGTGTAAGATGAGGAACGAGTATGTTCTCTAGAGCCTCGGGGGTAGTTACTATCCTGTCCATATAATGATTAAATAGATAAAATAGGGAAGCACATTCGAATGTCCCCTTTTCCATTCGCATGACACGTGATTTTTTCATTGGAAGATTTTGAAACTTTGAAGGTTTTCATTCATATAATTCATTCGAATGAAGTTCACATTTTCAAGATAGACTATTTGGCATGACTAAATTCTGAAGGACATTGGAATGTACACGTTCTTCATCACAATGAATTGGACATCCGCAACGTTATTGGAATGACATGTGGCAACATGGACTTCACATCCGCAGATGCCATTCAGATGTCCAGGAAATGTGAGGTGCATCCGAATGACATGTAACCTCATTCAAATGCGTACTCAAGAAACAGAGCCTCATCCAGATGCCATTTAACCTCATTTGAATGACATGTGGCAATATGGACTTCACATCCTCATATGCCATTCGGATGTCCAGGAAATGTGAGGTGCATCCAAAAGATATGTAACCTCATTCGAATGCGTACTCAAGAAACAGAGCCTCATCCGGATGCCATTTAACCTCATTCGAATGACATGTGGCAACATGGACTTCACATCCTCAGATGTCATTCGAATGTCCAAGAAATGTGAGGTGCATCCGAATGACATGTAACCTCATTTGAATGTGTACTCAAGAAATAGAGCTTCCTCCAGATGCCATTTAACCTCATTCGAATGACATATGCCTTCACGTCCTCAAATACCATTCGGATGTTCATGAAATGTGAGGTGCATCCAGATGACATGTAACCTCATTCGAATGCGTACTCAAGAAACAAAGCCTCCTCCAGATGCCATTTAACCTCATTCGAATGACATGTGACTTCACATCCTCAGATGCCATTCGGATGTCCAGGAAATGTGAGGTGCATTCGAATGACATGTAACCTCATTCGAATGCGTACTCACGAAACAAAGCCTCCTCCGGATGCCATTTAACCTCATTTGAATGACATGTGACTTCACATCCTCAGATGCCATTCAGATGTCTAGGAAATGTGAGGTGCATCCGAATGACATGTAACCTCATTCGAATGCGTACTCAAGAAACAGAGCCTCCTCTGGATGCCATTTAACCTCATTCAAATGACATGTGACTTCACATCCTCAGATGCCATTCGGATGTCTAGGAAATGTGAGGTGGATCCGAATGACATGTAACCTCATTCAAATAAGACAAGTCGCTTAACAGTTCAAAGAATTTTCAAATCTGCTTGTCTCTTCCACTTTCCATTATTAGACCTTAACTAAATGTAAATAAATTTAATTTTAGTAAAGACCTTACAGAAAGTGCAAATGGCATGAGACATGAAATGATAATTTTTCTTTTTTGTTTTTTTGCCCAGAAATATGACTAAGAGTACACATTATGATAAACAGATTCTCAAAAACACCAAAATATGACACATCATAACATAATCATATTCTTGGAATATAATGGGTTTTCCTCACACACATATAATGTTGAAACTAACTATGCCACAGTTTGGTGGAAAAAAACATCAAAATATGGCATCATTACAAAATAGATGGAGAAGAACTAGTTCCTTCCCCTCCTAGCTGTACACTTCCATCTACTTGTACAATTAATCATTTGTTCCTTACGAGCAAGCAATGTTGAGGTTGTTATTGATTGTTGTCCCCTCCACTGTAATCCAGGAGGTTTGAATGGGAGGTCAGAGGGAATGGATCCTGTTTCCCCATCACCTTGATATTGAACTCTTCGACTCTCATCTGCTGTGGAAGTACAAGACATGCTCCTTGTCATCCTTATTACAGTTTGGTTTGGGATAGGAAATCTTGTTTCAATATCTCCATATTGGTGCATGTAATCGTCTGTTGTTCCCTCATTAAGAACTATCTGTGAATCCATGCTGGGCTGCAAATTGGACAAAATATATATTAGTATAAAGTAACAAATATTTTATTGTTGTATATGAGTACATTATAAATTGTCTCTCTAGTGTTTTCATCAATATGGACTCCCATGCTACTCTCAACTCGAGTCTTATAGAAAGCTCAACCACCACGTGGTCTTGAGGTTTGAGATTGTTGGGTACTAGGTGTAGGTGTTTGATCCTCTGACTGCTTATTGGTTGATCTTCTTTTTTTTGGCCTCGGCGTACTTGATTGTGGTCTCTACAAGTAGACATGATATGAGAAATGAGATTGTAATAACCATTGAAAAAAATTATAATTTTCATAAATAGACTTACATCTTTGCATGTTGCCTTGTTATGTCCCTCAGCACTTGTTTCCGTATGTCTCTATTCACCAATTGACATAGACTTTCTCCTACAAACTTCTTTTGTTCGTTTTCTCTTTTTGGTAGGTCTACCGGGCATTTTACATACAGGAGGTGGATCCATCCCTTGAAACTTATCAGTGGCCCAGAAATTTTTCCCTCTTACAGGTTGGAATTTTGTTATATAACTGTATATGTATGTATCTTTGTGATAAAGCCTTGATATTTGAGACACTGGATCAATTTTGGCATGATACAATGCACATATGGCATGCTGGCATGGTACCCCAGTCAAGTCCCATGCCTTACATGTGCATTGCCTCCTAGATATGAACACAGTGTGTCTATCCTCCCTTTCAGTAACCTCATACCCATCACCGTTGAAGTAGACCCTACAACCCATTGCCAACTCTTTATTTACCTCATACAAGGAAACACATTTTGGACTAAAATTACCTCTCCACCTTTGCACATATTTCTCACTTTCAGCCCATTTACTCATCATCTTAATTCTAATGCCATCAACCATCCTAATGATAGGGAGATACCTATATTCATCAATCCAAGCATTAAAACTTTCACTTAAATTATTGTCTACCATCCAAGACAATGACCTATAGCTAAAGTATGCTCTTACCTAACTAGGTGAGTGCTGCTTCTACTGCCTCTTTCTTTAAATTTCCCAATGCTTTCAAGCTATCCTTGAATTGTTTTTCAAAGGTGCTCCATGCACAAGCAAAAAATTTCTTCTTCAGTTCTCTCCCCCTCCATCTCTTGCCCCAGTTGGCATAGATGTGTCTAGCGCACAACCTATGCTCAGCCTCCGGCAATACTTCTGAAAATCATTGAGTAAACCCTATACAAACACAAACAATATATTTTTATACAACTTTCAAACTTAACATTGCACAAACAATAACCTTTGCAAGGAAAAATAACTAACTCATAAACCCTAACCTTTTGCATATCAGACATAATAGTGACATGCTCTCCGTTTTGGAGGTCTAATGATTGTTTCAGCCATGCCAGAAACCATTTCCAGTTAACAGTGCTTTCTTTCTGTGTAATCTCAAAAGCAATGGGATACAAAGAGTTATCAGCATCAAGACCTATGGTTGTAAGCATTATTCCTCGAGCATTTCCCTTAAGGAAAGTCCCATCAGCACCAATGATAGGCCTACATCCAGCCTTCCATCCAGTTAATAGAAACAAAATTAAGTAGGTTATAAACATAATGTACATATATAACCCCACAAACACTCAAGCATTGAAACTTAGTAAAGTTCATACCTTGGGAGCATTGAAGCACACATACATTTTGCTAAAGACTCTTTGTCCATGTTCAAGCGCCTTCCGCTTATGTCAACAACAACATCTGACCCTGGATTCGAAACCCTTAATTCATGACAATAGGCCTCCAACTTATTAAGCTCATCAATGTAAACTCCCTTCCATCTCTTGCATAATCAACCTCTTCGCTCTCTTGCATTTGAAAAGGCTAACATGTAGCTTCAACTCATACTCCAAATCCTTCTTCATGTTTGCCACCTTATACTGCGGCCTCTCTTGGACCTTCCTCTTGAAGTGAGATGCCAGCCACTTCACAAATGCCCTAGGATTCTTGTAAACCCTACTACAACTATGTTCAAGATTTAAAGTCTTAATAACCAGCCCTGGATTGGACCCATCTTCAAAGGCATATAGTTGAAATGGGCAACCCGTCTGACAATGTGCTCTCACTCTAAAGGACTCACTCTTTTTCAGCTTCAACTTTATTCCAATATTTATTGCATACCTGTCTATAGCCCCAACCAATTCTTGTTTGTTTGTGTATGATTTATTCAACATGAAAAAGGGTAGCCCATCAGGCCCAATACCTTCTTCTTTCCTTCTTGATTCTGCTAAGGGCCCAATATTGTCCAATCCATCATCTGATTCATAACCAAAATCTTCTTCATCATATTCACCACTATCATCACCATCACCTCCTCTCCCTCACTAAAATCTTTATCCTCATTATCATAATCACTTTTATCCTCCCCATCACCCTATCATATCCTCCTTATGCTTAAGAAATCATTTTCACTATTATCATGTCTTATCCACTCTAACTCAACATCAATCGTTTCATCACCCTCACCATCAACCTCATTCTTAATGTCTTCACCTTTTTCACTACTGTCCAGTCCCCCTCCCTCACTTCCCTCACTTTCAGAGACAGAGTGCTTTAATATTGAAGCAACTATACTTTCATGCTTCCCCTGCAGTCGTCTTCTATTTTCTTCTATTGCATTCTTCAGCCTCTCAACCCCACTGAGGAAACTATTCGGATCCCATGAGTCATCACTCCCACTCGATTGACCATTGGGACCACCACTAGCACATGACGCCATCTCACCCTATTTTAGCCAAAAAAAAAATCACAATGCATACAAACAAAAAAGGACGAAAATGTGAACCCACTGTGCCAAACTGACTAAACACAGAAAAAGCCACAAGCAATCCAAGTCATATGAGATTCCATACCTCTTTCGTCCAAACCAATCTCTACTCCTTCCTTTTTTTTGGATTATGGCTGCAATCTCACATGCGCCCCACTCACCTCTATTGTGCTATCCCTATCGCGAACCCTAACTTTTTTTCCAAATCCAACTTTCCTATTTTGCTCAGCATAATGCCACTAATTCGCCAGCTCATTAGAAAAAAAATCCACCTGTAATCCTATTTCGTTGCCACAGTGTAATTATTGGGTGACACATTCATGTTTAACAGCATCATTAGCCTCTCCGTCAGATAAGGGTAACATTGCTACGTTTTAATACTTCCAAAGCTACATTGCTCCTAAAAAAACTTCCAGGGCGAAATTGATCATCCGATAAAACTTCTGGGGCAAAAATGTACCTTATCCCTTTATATTTTATACTTTTAATCTAAAACTTAATAGTTAAGCATGTAACGGAAAATTATTAAAAAAAAAAAAGCCTTAACACTTAAGCGATTAGGTGATGATTTGGAGAATTCAACTTGAAATCTCAAGTTCAAATCTTCGTTCCTTCATTATTATAAAAACATGTGCTTCAATTAAGGTCAGCAAAGTGTTTGGTTTGATTTTATTTGTTGTTTTTATTTTATGCCAATGACGTGAAAGAAAGACCAAATTGAACAGCTAAAGAGGGCAACAATTGAACTATTTAAAAATTTGACAAAACTAAATTAAAATAAAATTTATATGTACAAATAAATTAGAAGTACATCTTTCTACTACCTGGGCTTAAATTAATTTGGAAGAAACAAAACCGAACCCTCCTAAATAATTCCCCCCGAATACCATGTTCACACTTGAGGATATAATATCATGCACCTAGGCCTACCGTAAGACCATGTTCCTCAAGAACCTCACACCCTAATCAGCCTAATTCAGTCCAATTTGAATCCTGCAATACCTGCAATTTTTCTTTCTTTTAATTTGTGAATATCTTATTAACCTAAATCGTTCATGTTATTTCATTCATTTATTTTGTTTATAAGTTCGAAGCGCGATATCTATTTGTTTTCCATTTTATTTGTATTATAATTATAAATATGTACAAGGCTTAAGCTCTCAGACGGATTTCAGTATTGAAAATAATAATTGAGACAAATGGAGAGAATTGAAAAAAAAAAAAAACAAAGAAAACCAAATTTGCTTCCAATGAAATTTGAATTTCATACTTAATTGTGCCCCTTTAGATTATAGGGATAAACTATTTTTCCACTGTAATTTACGGTTTACAAAATAAGTATAAGATAAAAGTTTGTTTCGATTTACGTGAACGCAATTTTCCAATGTTAATACAAACATGGATTGTTAGCAGAGAGAAGTTACACCATTTTTTAGGTTAAAATATGATCAATTTTTCAAATTAAAAATTATAAAAACTTATGTTCGTTTGTATTTTTTTTCTTACTAAAATAATAAATTTTAAAACCTATATAAAATAAGATTCAATGTGGTATACCAAATTTGAATACTTATAGGTGATCACATTTAGTTATGGATGGTTTAAAAAATGTTTATTTACAATCTATTTATCATCATAATATATTCAAGAGTTAAGGTACATTTCCACTTCGAAAGTTTTTTTGGACGAGTGTATTTATTCTGAAAATATAAAATCCTGTTGTTATTTATGTATAAAAATAAATATTTTAAAAAATATTTAAGATTAAAATACAAAAATTTTATTGAAGATATTATATTTGCTAAATAATATATAAAATTTTATTTCAAAAATATTTTTTTGGACTTCGTTAAATTTATATCAATTATTTTTGTAAATATTTATATGTTTATTAATTTTTTTAACAATATATATTAAACACAAAACAAAATAAAAAATGACCCCGCCAACGTACAGCCCAAACTGAATAGCTTGCGGGTTAGCCCGTGAGGTGCCCAGAGCTTAAACTAAAGCTTAGGGATTGTAGTGGAAATCTCATTAGGTTCTTGGAGGTTGGACATAGGCTGTATAAGGGTTTGTTTGGGAAGTAACAAAACCTAGGTTGTAAACCTTGGTTTCACAGAATCTGAAGTAAGTATGTGAGAGAGTTTTATCTCGACTTGCGTGAAATTGCTTTTGAGAATTGATTGGCAAACAAGCCCTTAGAATCTATCTTCGTGATATACTTTCTAGCTCTAATATTTGTTTATTTCAACAATAAGAGTTTTTTGTGATTTAAGAGAGATTTATTGTAAAGTTCTAAAAATAATTAGGAAAATTATAAAGTTTTGAAGAATTTTGTATTAATATGAAAAAAAAACAAGAGGTGAGGTTTTGTATTGTTTAGTGTTTTACTTTTAAGGTAGAAGTATACGTTTGGCTCTTTAAGTTTCAATTTGATCCTTTAAATTTAAAAAATATACTTTTAATTCATTATTATTAACATCATGAGTTTTATTTAACGAAAAATGGTAACATACTAAATTTAAATAATGATTCTGTTATATAAAATATGGTTAAAGTTTAAAATATAAAAATAAGTATATTAGATAATTAATATAGAAATATATTTTAAAATCATTGAATTGCAAAATAACGATTGAATTAACATTTTTAGTTAAATAAAACTAACAGTCTTAACGTAATTTAAGGAACCAAAATGAAATTGATGTAAATTTAAAAGATCAAATGTATATTTTAACATATTTTTAATCTAAAACTTAACAGTTAAGCATGTAAGGACAAATAAAAAAAAGTTAACCACTTAAGCCATTAGGTGATGATTTGGATAATTCAACTTGAAATCTCAAGTTCAAATCTTCCTTCGTTCGTTCGTTATCATTAAAACACATGCTTCAATTAAGGTCAGCAACGTGTTAGGTTTGATTTTATTTGTCGTTTTTATTTTATTTTATCCCAATGACGTAAGAGAAAGACCGAATTGAACAGCTAAAGAGGGCCAACAATTTTACTATTTAAAAAATTGACAAAACTAAATTAAAATAAAATTTATATATAAAAATTAATTAAAAGTGAATCTTTCTACTACCTGGGCTTAAATTAATTTGGAAGAAACAAAGCCGAACACTCCTAAATACTTCCCTCCGATTACCATGTTCACACTTGAGGATATAATCTCATGCACCTAGGTCCACCTTAAACCATGTTCCTCAAGAACCTCACACCCTAATCAGCCTTCATTCAGTCCAATTTGAATCCTGCAATTTGTCTTGCTTTTAATTTGTGAATATTTTATTAACCTAAATCGTTCAAGTTATTTCATTCATTCATTTTGTTTATAAATTTAAAGTGTGATATCTATTTGTTTTCCATTTTGTTTGTATTACAATTATAAATATGTACAAGGCTTAAGCTCTCAGATGGATTTCAGCATTGAAAATAACAATTGAGACAAATGGAAAGAATTGTGTAAAATAAAAAAAAAAATCAAATTTGATTCCAATAAAACTTGAATTTCATACTTAATTGTGCCTATTTAAATTACAAGTAGAAGCTATTTTTCCAACGTAATTTACAATTTACAATTTATAAAATAAATATAAGAGAGAAGTTTGTTTCAACTTATATAAACATAATTTTCCAATGTTAATGCAAACATGGATTGTTAGAAAACAAAAGTTACACCATTTTTTAGGTTAAAATATGATCAATTTTTCAAATTGACAATAAAAAGCTATGTTCATCTGTATTTTTTCTTATTAAAAGAATACATTTTAAAACCTATATAAAATAAGATTCAACTTGCTATACTAAATCTAAATACTTACATGTATTCATATTTAGTTATCAACCGTTTCAAGAATGTTTTAGGCCATGAGATGAGTGAATAGTGCATTGTGTTGCATTTTTCATTGAAAAGTATATTCTATAATGCTTCAATAAAGTTATCTCTAATATAAGAATATATGTGCTTAACAAAAATTAATTTTTTTTGGTATATATGGTGTTGCCAACTAATTTATTCTAAGTACCATGATGTTTAAATGGAAGCGTACAAAGTAATTTTTCCTAATCATAAAATATCTTAGAAATATATAAATGAGAAAGGTTTATAGACTTAATATCTAAAAAATATTAATCAAGTGATATCATTAGCTCCCTTCAGCAACACTAACAAGGTTGCTTTTCTTCCCCCTGGACTGGACATAACACCCTCAAAATTCATAGAAAATATTTATTTACAATCTATTTATCATCATAATATTTTCAATGTTACTCTTTTATTTTATTATCTTCCAAAACTTAACAATTAAGTATGTGTGAAAAAAAAATACTTAAGACATTAGTTGATGATGTGATGGTGAGGATTTGGATAATTAAGTTTAGAATATCAAGTTCAAAACTTTTTCCCTTCGTTATCATTGAAACACATATGCTCCATTTAAGGTCAACAATATTTTAAGTTTGATATTATTTGTTGTTTCTTTTCTTTCTTTCTTTTTTCCAAATTATGGAAAGAAAGACCAAATTGAACAGCTAGCTAAAGGGAAGCATTTGAACTATTCTATCAATTGACAAAACTAAATCAAAGTAGAATTTATGTATAAGAAAAAGAAAAATCAAAGGTACCCCTTTTTCTACTACCTGAGTATAAATTAATTTGG
>QFDD01000894.1:0-36638 GCA_006871305.1 Vachellia collinsii
ATGATGAAGTTGATACAAATGTTTGTTAGAATACTTTGCATTATATTAATTGCAATTGAAACTTCTAGGCTAGTTATTGAATTTATATTACATTAGCCTTTCGAATGCTCGAAATAGATTCAGTAGGGGAACATATATATTAAAAAAAATTCCAATTTGTAGCCTAGTTATAGCAATTGTCGGTCTACAAAGTGCACAAGTTTTTTAATCGGTTACAACGACAACCGGTCTAGAAAATGCTACACTTCTTAAACCAGTCTTTTTAATCAAAGTGCACTGGAGAATCGAGAGAGATGGTGAGAAGGAGAAGAAAAACCCTTGAAAGCGTTCTGAAAAGGAGAACCCTGCGAGAGACAACACAAGAGAACGACGCTATCAGAAATTATAATTTGAGTTTCGCATGTATTAGTTTTGATTCAAACCATACAACTCATCAAATTTTAAAATACTAACTTTTAACCGTTAAAATCATGGTTTTGTATTTCGGTGAGTGTTTGATTATCTTATTTTTAGTGATTTTATAAAACTCCAATTAAATATGTAAGAAGAATTTTATTTTAATTTATATGAAAGTGTTTTTTAAAGTGATTTTAGAGACAAAACCATAGTTTGATGTTGAAAACCATGATTTTTCAAAATCTATTCTATAAAATCACTTTTATCACTTTTTCTTCAAAAATTATTTTTTAAAAGCTAATTTAAACACACCTATAAACACTACATTGGTTAAAAAAACCAATGTAAAAGTTATCAATTTTAAACAAATTATACAATTTTGAATTACTGTTTACATTTATTATCTTGATTAACCAGTATGAAAAGTGTTTGTTACATTGCTTGCTTAGATATTAATATAAATTACTGTAAATCATAGACGTCAACAGTTTAATCTCTAGCTTCAAATAAAACTTGGTGGGACCGAGAATTTGTGGAGTCAATTACCTATGAAATATGAATGGCAAGGAACTTTCATGGTATACTTTAAAACCTTTTTTTTTTTTTTTGCCGTTATTCATTATTCCCTCTTACGTAAAGACATCAACTTGTCTTTATATTATTTTTTATTTTTTATACATTCTCTTCCTTCGTATGACTAGACAAGAAAGCAAAGTAGGGAATGATATTGCATTTAGAATAGTCATCAGCTAGTATATATATACCAATAAAAAAAGAATAGTCATCAGCTACTGAGAAATTTACAACTAATGCTTAAGAATTTATTGACGCTAAATAAAACTATATTTTTAGTAAAATTTAGTAATAAATTTTTTTAAGTCAATAAAATTTGAGGTAATCTCGATGTCTAAGAAATAATTAATACCTGGAAATTTTTTTTTTGTACAAAAAAGTTTAGGCAGGGTTAGACGCCAATAACCCCACTTGGAGGGATTACATATTGCTTCACCAATGAGGTCTCTCTAGGGTTCGAACGCACTCCCTCTTGATCAGGGTGTCAAGACCTTAACCAACTACGCCAAACCTCATTGGCAAAAATTTATATTTTTATTCCTAAAAAGCATTCAACTTTATTGGTCTAATAGATAGTGAGTTCCTTGCACTTGATCCAATTTAAGTCGATTTTAACTTATGATCTCTATTAATTAAGTTTATTTAATATTTGTTATATAATAAATACTTGAAAAAAAATCAATTCGTTAATTCTTGTAGTTTTACTTGATTTTTAATTATGTCCCTACAAATTTCTTTCTTCATTTTATTGGGTTTTTATAGGTTCTTAAATTATAAACATCAGTTGACATGCTCAATGTATACACTTGGTTAAGGTGCTAATCAAAGTGATAAGCTCCTCCAACCTATTAGATCTGGACCGTTCAAATCTAATCTAGACAATTAATATATGATTTTTGTTATTTTTATGAAAAAACTTAATTTAATGAGTATAAAATCTAAAATAAAATTAATATCTTTACTGTTGTATTTTCAAATAGGGATTTTTTTATTAAAAAATTACTAGTTTAAAAAATTAAATCTGAAACGTTCAGAGTCATATTCGAATGGTTTAGATCTAATGGGTTAGAAAAACTCATCTTTTTTATGAGCATCCTAACCAGATCCTTCATGTACTATCAAATAGAGTTGGTGCGAATGTTGAGTAAGCCACATGTAAGTTGCCCAAAATGAAAAATAAAATTATGGAAATGCAAAAAATTATTGTACTCAATTGTTTTCTTGCATCATATATATAATTTGTTGTTCAATTTTATTTTATTTAGATTCACATGAGAAAATTGATACAAAATATATGCTGAGTGAAATCCACGTCATTAACTATCAATTACTAACAATGTTTTTCTTAAAAAATTAATAAAGAATCAATATATGGACTAATATCTATAAATGAAAAAACTATATAAAGTCTCAATAAAACACTATAAAGATTTAATTAAAATAAAATATAATTAAAAATATTTACTTATTAATTTTTCTTAAATCCTAAATATTTTTCTGCTAAATATATGCATTCTCTCATTGAAGGCAGTTTTTTGATATATTATTAGACATTAAATATGTATATCTCACCTAACGAAAATTTGAACATTGGTTCATCACATTGTGAAAGAACTAGCTTTTTGTGATTAGACGGAAGCCTGTTGGTTAAATCTTATATTGTAATACTACATTCGGTCTTTAATATAAAATATATTTGACTTTTATTTGAGAGATTAAGGAAGCTAAATACACTAATTAAAATATTTATATTTATCATTTTTCTTTAAAATAATTTGCTTGATTTATAAATTAATATATAATATGATTATATATATAAATAAATATTTTTAAATATAGTATTTAATGTTTTAAATCTCCCAACAAAAATGAACTAATTTTTATATTAAATATTGGCAGTACTCTCAATGACAGCTAGGAATGGCTTTGTGTCACATGCAAAAGGCCCACCGGTCACTGCTCATCGGCATCTCTATGATTGTTTGAGGGTCAACCACGACGGGCTGATAATGCCTAACCTTCTTGTTCCAAAATAATATTAATTATAGTAATAATAATTATCTCTGTTTCTTTTAAAATCTTTCTCATCACAATATTGATTGGCTAGTGCATAAAAAAATTAATAATAATAAAGAAAGAATTTGTCAAATAATTGTTGTCTTAGATGGTACCTTTACCTTCTTTTTTATTATGATTTCATGATCTCTGATGACGGTGATTATAAAAATTTGCTTTGATCTACGATATAGGAACATTATTATTTTCCCTCTAACTCTTCGTTTGTAGCATCATTCCACCACGTTATTTTATTTTAATAATATTCAACATTCTTTGTCAGTTTTTGACTAGTACTTTGTTATGTTATACAAGATAATTCGAAATATAATAATTAAGATAAAAAAACTAAGTCTTTTTTTGGGCCAAAAAAGATAACAAATAAAGTTGATGTTTACACTCTAACATCAAACTGCTATATATTTTATTTTGAAAGAAATAAATATTTTGTAAAAAAATCTAACTTGATTATTTATGTGCCTAGAATTAATCTACCTACGAATTGGCTAATTAATGGCAGAAAAGGCAAAAATGCACCTTTAACCTTTTAATTTTATATAAGGTTTTATTTTGATTCCTTAATTTTAAAAAGATATCTTTATTTCAATGTGCATACTGTCATTTTCAAAGAATGATTTTTTTAACACAGTTATTTGGAAAATTAAACACACTAAGTCAGTATTTAGAATTTTTTTGTCAATTTAAAATTTCAATATCAACATTTTTTAATCATGTCATGTCAAAAGACTTAAGTGACATTTTGTAAAATTAAGGAATCAATATAAGACTTTTAGTTTTACCCAACAAAGTACTTTTTTCTTCAATCCTTATATAAGGTCCATTGTGCACTTCAATTTGTCCTTAGAGTGATTCTTATATTGATCGGAAGATATAGCTCAAGACGTCTTTGTATCTCAACTAATTCATAACTAGCTCGATTAGCAGTATGTTTGTTAACCACTTCTAAAATTACTTTCATGCAAACCGAGACAAATCTTCTCTCACGTTCTTATCTCGAACTGCATACAATCACTTTTGAAAAGCTAATCCCAAACAAACCCTAGTATAGGGAATATAGTACTTTGAGTGGTATGTTTGGCCTTGTTATATTACAACTCATCCTATAGTTTTCGTGAAGGAGCTGTAGGGTTGGCGTGACCTTAATCAAGTAAGATTTTGTTTTTAATAAACAATATATATGCTTATATACAATAACTTCAAAAGCTATATAGGAATTGTTATATGTTAATATTACTAATTAATCTTTGTTTTGTACTGAAGCTCTACTTTAGGATATGTTGAAACTAAGATTCTATATCCTTGATTTTTCATATACTTTATGTTGTGAATTTAATTAGCTAGAGTTCAATATATAAAGTAATTCAATTTTAAATAGAATTTAAAAATATCGAATTGATGCCCTACTAATTATGGGTTGTTGAAAATCACTGTTAAATCATGTGAATTAATTATTTCTATGTAGAGTAAAATGACTTTTGTGGTTATGAATAAAATATTAATTTTTTTGGTATAATATGAGAAATAATTATATACTCCCAGAGTGCTGCGTCATTCATGCTCTGTCCAATGAAAATGTTCCAAGTATCATCTATTGTGATCCCATATCCCATAAATTTCTCCTAATTATTTTCATTTTTCTATAACCCATTACAATAGATATTTATTATGGAAAAAGAGGAATAATTAAGAGAAATTTATGGGATATGAAATCTACAATAGATGACACTTGGAATATTCTCATTGGACAGAGCATGGATGACGTGGCACTCTATGAGTACGTAAGTATTTCTCGTATAATATTACTTTTAATTTTAGTTATCAAACCTAAATAGGGAATAGCTCTACTAGCATGGTAATTTTTATTTCTTTCCTGGGAGAACCTTCTATTTAACCTAATTTTAGTTGTTGATGATAATAAATATTCACTATTTAATCAAGATCACATATATATAAAAAAAAATATTACAGACCTATTGAAAGGAAAATTCCTTTCATCAAACAAGGTCTTTTATTACTACCGAAAAACCAGTTGAAGGAATCAGTCACTTATACATTAATGCTTAAAAAAGGGGTCTCATACAATCAACTACACAGTTAAGATCTCTAAAAGATTCTTACAGTTTTTCTCACCGTCTTTGGTTTGCTCAATTATATTTATTTTCCTTCTAATCAAGCATGGTCAAAGGTTTAAACCCATTCTTTATATATGAAAGAGACGTATTACTCTCTATACGAATAAATAAAGAAAATAATAGAAATGTCATTTTGATAATTATATAAAGTGGTAATCACATCCTTTTAGACAGTCACCCAAGAGTTGGCTGTACGATTTCGAAAAGTTATCCCAATTATTTTGATAGATTAAATACTTCGGAAAGACCATCGAGGTCAAAACATAGATCTCACAAAATTGTTGATTTAGGGCGCGAAAATATTTTCTTTTCACATAGATACAAAGTTTGGTATACTCTCTATTATTGTTGGATAAAGAATGAATTAATGTAAATCATCATACCAATACATATATATAAAAATATATTTCTATTATTGCTACATGACCAAAGTTTTTGAGGTTTTTTTTTGGGAAGATGAAAATCTCTTTCACTTTTAAGACTACACGCTAAAACTGGTAAAACGGGCTAATTCTCGTATTGGCAGAGCCATTTATTTATTTTTTTTAACTTTTTTTTGTAAAATTTTTAATATAAATTATAAACATTTAATAAATATACAAATATTTATAAACATAATTAACTTGAAGTTAATGGACTTTAAGAAAACATCTTCAGAATAAACTCCATATATTATTTAGAAATTATAATATCTTTTATAAATTTTATGTATTTTAATCTTAAACATTTTTTAAAAGAATTTTATTTTTGATATATAAATAACAATAAGATTGAAAGATTGAAACAAATATATTTAGTTATGTGTTGTGTGGTTTATGAAGATTTAACATTTTAGAACCTTTTTTAAAAATATAGTTTTTTAAAAAATATACATAAGGCCCACATGGTTGAGCTCGCATAACTCATTAGTTAAACAGTTTGGGTTTGTGTAGTCCGCACTTTGGTGGGATAGGGTTTTTCTAGCCTGAACCCGTAGGTTGGTGGGTTCAACTCACAGTTAAACCGGTTTATTGGTTTTAGTATGCACTATACATACGTCACAAAGTAAAAAGCTACATAGATAAGGTAAAATAAATCCTAAATTGAGGCAATGACATGTCATGCATAAATGATAGTGATGAGAACCAACAAGTGATAAGCAGTCTCACACTGTAAGAAGAAAGAGAACACATGTTAAAATTTTGTGAAACGCATTTATTAAAAGATATAAAAACCTTTATATTCAGAATCTCAAAAGGAATCAGTTTCAAACTCAAATTGGCTTCATTACATTCTTGATAACTCAACCAAAAAAATTGGGGGGCTTGAGAGAACCATCAAGTACTTCATTCAACTAAAGAGAGTTATACCTATTTAATTATAGGTCTCGGTTTGAGTTTTGAGAATACGGTATTATTAAATATTTAACGGTAAAGCTTTATTTTATCTTGCTTGATTATGACTGGTCTTGATTTATAATAAATCCTCTAAATTAAAATGGAATATACGATAACGGATGCTTTACATAAAGAAAATAGGGGAGAGAGAACCGTATAAAATATATATAATGAGGATAACACTTCAAAATTTGAGAAGACAGATAATTACATCTTAGACAACTCAAGAGAATGACAGTTGTTGAAGAGATAAATCGTGGCACGTTTTTTTTTCCTTGCCGGCAATAGTGCCACTTGAGATATTAAATTCTCAAAATATCTTATTTGAACGCCTTGGGTTTTGGTTGATAAGAAAATGGCAAAGCCTATATATTTCTACTCCGTTGGAAAAGATAACAATGTTCAAGGGTTAATAGAATCTTTTGGTCCATTAAATTTATTTAAAATTATATTTTAATTTTAATCCCTCATATTTTATTTGAAACATGAATTCTTATAATCTACTTTAAAATTTGGATTAACTATTATTTTGTTTATATTAACTTTTGAAAAGTGATTATATGCAATCCAAAATAAGTATGTGAGAAGAGTTTTATCTTAATTTGTGTGAAAGTGATTTTGAAATGTTGACAAACAAGCTCTAAAATCATTTATTTCAAATTTAAAAAATCAAAACTAAAATATGAACAAATTTAAAAGATAAAAGATTATATTAACGCAAATTATTAAAAACTCAAAGCTCAATTATAATTGCGAGAGGCTCCACTGTTTTTTGAATTTTTTTAACTGACCTTTGGTATTAATTACTTCAGACTGTTTTATGAGGAGAGGAAATAACAAAAAGGAAAATACACAAATTAACGACAAGACGACTTTTGAATAATATTTAAATTTCAATTATTACCAATATGGCTGACACGACAAATACATTTAAAAAATGAAAAGATGATGTGCGATGGTGTCGACATTATTATTACCCTCTACTTTATTCCCTTGCTTGGCTAGTCTGCAGCCTCCATCAAATCAGAGTTGGTGTTTCGAAAGCCAACTTGCGTCAAATTAGTCCGATCCAAAAAAATAATTTTTTATTAATTCAGCCCTTGAAGGTAGAAAACAATTTAAAATTACCAAAGGGTGCGGGGTAGGTGGTAGCTGGGTAAAGAAACTATATAAAGGGTGGCATTAGGTTCCTGAGAAGAGCGAAAAGCATTCCCAGTTTGGGAAGAAGAAGAAGATGGGGTCCAGAATGGCCTCTGCTACTCTCACTCTCTTCTTAGCTATTGTGTGTGTGAGTGCTAATAACTACGTCTACTCTTCCCCTCCTCCTCCTCACTCTCCGCCGCCTAAGCCTTACGTCTACCATTCTCCGCCGCCACCACCGGTGGTGCACACTCCTCCTAAGGCACCATACCACTACCCATCTCCACCTCCTCCGGTGGTGCACACTCCTCCTAAGGCACCATACCACTACCCATCTCCACCTCCTCCGGTTTACCACTACAAATCTCCTCCACCGCCACCCAAGAAGTCTTACAAGTACCCGTCTCCGCCGCCTCCGGTGGTGCACACTCCTCCTAAGGCTCCTTACCACTACGCATCTCCACCACCCCCTCCTAAGAAGCCCTATAAGTACCCATCTCCTCCTCCTCCGGTTCACTACACTCCTCATCCCGTCTACCATTCTCATCCACCACCAAAGAAGCCTTACAAGTACCCATCTCCTCCTCCTCCGGTTCACTACACTCCTCATCCCGTCTACCATTCTCATCCACCACCAAAGAAACCTTACAAGTACCCATCTCCTCCTCCTCCGGTTCACTACGCTCCTCCCAAGGCTCCTTACCACTACGCTTCCCCTCCACCACCACCAAAGAAGCCTTACAAATACCCATCTCCTCCACCACCGATTCACCATTACACTCCCCACCCGGTCTACCACTCCCCACCATCACCAAAAAAGCCATACAAGTACCCATCTCCTCCACCACCGGTTCACCACTACACTCCCCACCCTGTCTACCACTCTCCACCACAGCCATACAAGTATCCATCTCCTCCTCCACCGGTTCACCATTATGCTCCCCACCCGGTCTACCATTCTCCTCCACCACCGGTCCATGTCTACCCTAAGCCACACCCACACCCACACCCACACCCACCATACAAGTACCCATCTCCTCCTCCTCCAGTTCACTACGCTCCTCCCAAGGCTCCTTACCACTACGCTTCCCCACCACCACCACCAAAGAAGCCTTACAAATATCCATCTCCTCCACCACCGGTTCACCACTACACTCCCCACCCGGTTTACCACTCTCCACCATCTCCAAAGAAACCTTACAAGTACCCTTCTCCTCCTCCTCCGGTTTACCACTATGCTCCCCACCCGGTTTACCACTCTCCACCACCGCCTAAAAAGCCATACAAGTACCCGTCTCCACCCCCTCCGGTTTACCACTATGCTCCTCATCCTGTTTACCACTCTCCACCACCTCCAAAGAAACCTTACAAGTACCCATCTCCTCCTCCTCCGGTGCACCACTATGCCCCCCACCCAATCTACCACTCACCACCACCAGCACCACACAAAAAACCTTACAAGTACCCATCTCCACCTCCACCGGTTCACCATTACACTCCCCACCCTGTCTACCACTCTCCACCACCTAAAAAGCCATACAAGTATCCTTCTCCTCCTCCACCGGTTCACCATTATGCTCCCCACCCGGTCTACCACTCTCCTCCACCACCGGTCCATGTCTACCCTAAGCCCCACCCACACCCACCATACAAGTACCCATCTCCTCCACCACCAGTTCACGTCTACCCCAAGCCACACCCTCACCCACACCCTAAGCCAGTTTACCACTCTCCTCCTCCTCCTGTTCACAAGCCCTACATCTACGCTTCCCCACCACCTCCTTACCACTAGATGATTCCTTCTCTCATCACCTCTCTCTCGCTCCACTTGGTAAGCGTACTATACTCTTCCATCATATGATAACTATTTTAACGTTTAATAATGTGACATCAATCCCTTTAAGTGTGTATACTGAGATTGGAAAAAAAAAGGGTATACTGAGACCGAGCTGAGCGGGAATGTTAAACAAAGGGTTGTACTTTTCTAATGATACTTTGCTTGAATTCTTCCATGTTTTAATGAAGAGATCTTTGGTTTTTTGCTCGATGTCTCAGAATGATTTGACAGCTGACATCTCGGTCTTTGCATAACTTTTTCAGAATATAAATATCCAATATTTGGAAACAAGTACCTAAAATGGCTATGGACTTGTGTTTATATTTTGTCCGACGATATTACGACCAGTTTACTTTTCATGCAAAAATTCGATATGCGTGGATTTGGCTGTGGGACTAATGAGGTTTTTTTAATATGCATGTGGATGTTGCAGGATCGTAGAGTCTGAGTAAATAAAGAAAGCGATGGACAGAACGAAGCACTTCACAATACGGCAGAAGTCGAAAGATGGATGGAAGCAAAGTTTCCGCGTTTTGTCAATCTAAAAAACTAAAAAAGGGGAAAACGTTGTGTTAAATTATTTATTCACAATCTCTTTGGGTTTTTTTTTTTTTGTTTTATGATGTAATGTGACAGCTGTGTGGCACTCTCTGGTCCCCCATATGTATTCCGTCCTTTGATGAAATATTATTATTATTATTATTAGTAAAAACCATGCATGCATTGTAGTTTTCAACCTGCTTGCTGCTGCTTTTGCAGAGGGTTGAGAAACTAATACTATATCATTAATAAAAAATAAATATTCTCTCTCTCTCTCTCGCGATTTCTCTGGCACTCTTGTCGCTTCTTACGTTACTACGTGGTCCACATTTTGAATTTTCCATGATGGTGTTTTCTGGGAATTATTGTGTAGATTCCAGAGCGCTGCATGCCAGGACCCAGGAGCTAGAAACATGACACTGAAAAAAGTTGAAGCATTATTTTCCAAAGACTTTTTCTTTTTTTCTGCCAATAATGATGTGACTCGTGATATATTATAGGAGAAAGATATACAATAAGTCATGAAATATAAATTTTAGCAAGTCATTTGAGATTATTATGAAAATAATTTTTTTATGAAATGACTTAATCATGTTCAATAAAATTAATTAGTTGTTACTTGTTAAACTTTTGTTATTATTAATATAACTAAAATATACGTTTAATCTTTTAAATTTATATAATGTTTCAATTTAATCCTTTAAATTTAAAAAGTATAATTTTAATTGTTTATTATTAAATACGGATAAAATATTGTTAATTATTTATGGTCAAATTTAAATTATCATTTTTTTAAGTAAGAGTAACGATGTTAACGATAAAGAATTAAAAATGTATCTTTTAAATTAAAAGAATCGAAACTTAATATAAATTTAAAGAACTAAATGTATATTTAAAATAAAGTTAATGGAATTTAAATTTTTTTGTTAATGGTTACAAAACATGTTGAAAGACACTTGTATATTTAAGAGATAAATTCCAGAACTGTGATGCGAGTAGAAATGGTGATAGCTGATTGGTCAACTTGTCTTCGATTTCTTAATTTTTTTTGGACAAATCTTATCTTAAGCATAATTGAAGAGCCTCATAGCCCCACCACCTCCCATCCTTGATGATGTAATGTAAACGTGCCACGTTACCCTCAGACCAAGCTTCAAGGTGCTCCGTATATACGCCTGTTTCTCGTTAAAATAAGCGAACGAGTATCCCGAGTGTTTTTTTTTTTTTTTTTGTAAATAAACAATATCGGCGATAATAGTTTATAGTAAGATTTGATCACAGAAAAATTGTGATCGCAAAAAGCTATTTTAGAGTATTATGAGGAATATTAGCTTTTAGATAATAGATTTTGAAAAATAATTTTTAAAAAATCATGGTTTTCAACTCCAAACCATAGTTTTGTCTCCAAAATATATTGCAGATAAAAAGAGAATTTGTGTAATTAATATAAAATCATGATTTTGAGGGTTAAAAGTTTGTTTGAAATTTAGTGCTTGTTTGGGAAACCCGCAAGATCACTTTAAAAAAAAAAACTGCCACATAAGTTGAGATAAAACTTTTTTCACATACTTTTAAGAGTTATAAATCTTAAAATCTTACTTCTACATGAGTCATTAAAAGCCCTATTTAGATTAGTACTATATGCTACTTTTCCAACATGATTTATGATGTATGGGGTAAATATGTTAGATAAATTTTATCTCAACTTATATAAATGTGCTTTTATAACGATGTGGCAAACCAGGTCTAAGTTTCATAAGTTATTTCTACTAATTTTTAAGAGTCGTAAATTTGTAATATCTTGAATTGATTTTGTTATGAATCCCACTTCAAGTAACCTTACAACTATGATTTAATCTACAAGTTCAATGGGTTCTCTAACCCTATGGACAAGTCTTTTGAAATATTCTCTTCTTTTGGCTTGTACTCCTAACATCGGTGTTTTTATTGACAGGTTGATGTTCACAAAAATGATTATCCAGAGAATTTTAACCATCAAGAGGTTGTGGTGAAGTACTGTGGTGTAAAGTCCCTAGACACTTGAACTCTGGAGGGGATATGCATATTTACAAATCCTACATTGAGAAATGTCAGAGGTGAATGGTGATTTATAAGTTAAAAAAAGCGTTTACCCTTATAGGTTAATCATTTTGGTGAACTTTCTATTCTATTTGTCCTTGTTCTTGGAAAAGATTATTGTATATCATCTTTTAGCAAATTTTTGTAGGACGTAATAGTTATCAAATTTTATTTTTGGAACCCAACTGTTATTCAACTTTGATAAGTTGATTGGATTTAAATGCGAATTAATGATTATAGTACTATATGTTGGTATTAGATTACTGTAGTTAAGGAAGGAAGAAGCTACAATCTACATGAGGTTGTAATTAATTATAATTATGATTACAGATAAGATTAATTATAATACTGCTTTGTCAGGTTCCAGATAGACATAGAGGGTTCAGTTCCATCATGAGATCCGAAATCCTCGCGGAAAACCCACAAATAACCACACACAAAAGTTTTCTTTAATTTATTTTTTTCAATAGAATAATATCTTTGGAGAATTGCACTCAAGTGGTCTCGATCTGATCTTAGGTGAGAAATTTAAACTAATTTACATTGGAGTTTGATTTGCTGGTAAAAAAAAATTGGTGTTTGATATTTTAGACTATAATATACCTTTTTTGTATACATTAGACTATAATATACTTTAAATCTTTTAAGTTTGCAAAAAATTTCATTTAGATCATTTAATTTTATAAAGTATACTTTTAGTCCTATAATTTTAATACCCTTAGTGTCTCTAAGGAACAATGCTGACTCAAAGATAGAATATGCTTAGATTTTATTTTTAAATATACTTTAATTTTTGATTAATTTAATATAATTTATATTTTAATATTTTTGTAAAATGTATTTAAATATAACCAAAGAGTAGATAATTAGATTATGAAAGAAACCGGAAAATTTATTATATATTACACTAAAATAAAAAAAAATGCATTGCATCATTTCACGAGGTAAAAAAAAAAATAGTACTGATGACATTTAAAATTTAAGTAAGCTTTGTCAACTGTATAATTATCATTTAAATTATAAGATTAAAATTAAACTTTATAAAGTTAAGGGGCTAAAATGAAAACTTATGCAAATTCAAAGGATAAAATATACATTATGTAACTATATTTTTGGCCAATTTATTATGTTACTAGTTTGATTACATTTCTTATAATAATGTTAAATAAAGCGTATTTTCATGAAAGAAGAGAAAAGGAGGGATTAGAGAGAGAGAGAGAGAGAGAGAGAGAGAGAGAGAGAGAGAGAGAGAGAGAGAGAGACTATTTGCATACCCTCCCCAAAATTCCTTTCTCATAAAGTTTTTTATTGTTAAATATCACTACATAATGCATGTTCAATTTTTCCCCAAAAGATTTTTGAAGAGTAATGTCACTTGAGAAGTCTTTAAATCATTGCAATTTTTCCTTGACCATTATTCAAGTTAAGTTTGATTATTAGTTAACCAAATATGTTGAACTAATAATCTACGTGTTATTCACATCATTTTTTTTTGGGTTAAAGTGCAAATTTTCCCTAGAAGTTTTCACTAAAAAACAATATTGCTTTTCAAGTTTCTATTATAACAATTCCACCCTCACTACTATCAAGGTTAAAAAAAATATAGGAGATAGATAATAAGATAATTTGAAATTTCTAATTGTATTGCTCATATATCTCATCATTTTATCTATTGTGTTGCCAGTCTGCATAGACGAAGGGCATAAAAACCCACATATATCATTTTTGCTAGCTTCAGTACACAATTTGTGAAAGCACTTAACATAGAATTAAAATGAAGACAAGAATTAGTGAATTCATAAATAGAAATCAATGCAACAAGTATAAAAGTAAAAAAAGGTAAAGAAGTTACAGGATTGCCTAGGTAGCCCATCCTAAATCTAAGCCCTACAAAATATAAAAAACTTTCTAAAATCTTTATTATCCAATCCAAAGGGATATATCTTCTCTTCGCTTACAACCCCTAGTGGCATTTGAAAATCAACCTTTCTAATTTTGTTCTAAAGCTTGTGTAGTAGTTGAAATGAAGAAAATTTTGGATCCTAAAGAAAGAATATGATAAAGATTATGAGTGTATAAATTTAGAATGCGGAAGAAAATTAAAGATAATAGTAAGATGCTTATACTAATGGTGTAGGAATCTCTGTTGTTGAGATAATGTTTTGATGATGACAAATATGTTTTTAAAATTATGTTTAGATTGATTGTTTTCAGAAAAGCTTAAGAAAGTTTCGAGTTTTAATGAAATCTTTAAGAGAACTCGAGTTACATTGTTTAAAAATGCTTTCAAAATCTCGAACTTTCAAGAGAACTCAAGTTTTGATTCAAGTTCTATCAAAACTCGAGTTCTGGGAGTCAAAACTCGAGTCTCGGGTTTTGAAAAAGCTTCAGAAATGCAAAACTTTCTGTAGAACTCAAGTTTTGAATAAAAGTTTTCTTATAACTTGAGTTTTGTGATTTAGAACTCGAGTTTCGAATATTGAAAGTATTTTAGAAAATCAGAACTCTCAGTGAAAACTCAAGTTATGTTGGATGTTTTGGCAAAACTCGAGTTTCATTTTATAGAACTCGAGTTTCGGGCTCTGAAATGTTTTTGAAACTCGAAACTTCCTTCCAGAACTTGAAGTTTCAATAGAAGTTTTGATGGAACTCGAGTTGTGTGCATCAGAACTCGAGTTTCGAAGAGAGAGAAATTCTCAACTTGAAGTTTAAGCAAAAGTTATGGCATAACTCGAGTTTTGGAAAGATAGAACTCGAGTTTCGAGCTATGGAAAATTTCTGAACATCAAAACTTCTTTCCAAACTTGAAGTTTCATTAAGAGTTTTCATATAACTTGAGTTCTGAGTGTTAAAACTCGAGTTTCGAGAAGGAAATCTGTTTTAAACCTGAAACTTCCAATGAAACTCGAGTTACACATAAAAGTTTTGTTTTGAAATACCTATAACTTGAAGTTTTATGAGACAAAACTCGAGTCTTGAAGAGAAAACATGTTGTAACTCAAAACTCTCAAGGAAACTCGAGTTGCAATGAAAGTTATGATTTGAAAATTGTCAAAACTTGAAGTTTTGGCTAATGGAACTCGAGTCTCGAAGAGCACAAAGTATCTTGGCTTACTGGAACTTCTGAACCCGAGTTTTATGTTCCACAACTCAAGTTTTATCAAAACTCTTATTAAAACTCGAGTTACAACAAAATTTGTGAGATTTCTACTTTGAAAATTCTTCAATAACTTGAGTTATGAAGAAGCAAAAGTCGAGTTTGCTTTTCTAACAGTTAGGCAGCGTGTCAGAAACTTTATTTTGATTTTAAAATCTTTCCTTATTCATGCAACGATTATTTGAATCACACCTACCATCATAAATGCTTAACCGACTTATTTATTAACAGAGAATGAAGTTCTGATTGCCTAAACAAAAAGAGATTCAACGGACAAAATCTCAGAATTTCATTCTACCTACTGTCAGAAGCACACAGACGCATTGAATGCCGGAAGGTGAGCGACGACGATGAGTCTAACGGAAACATAAATGTCTCTAACGGAAATTTAATACTCCTCACCTATAAAAGGCAAAGCATTCAAGTCACCGAAGATAGAGAGAGAGAGAATGCATATACGAGAAAACATATTCATTACGCTTCAGCTACGTTACTCTGTTTTCATACTCTTATTCAAGAGCTTCAGTGATTATCATTAAATTCTCAGAAAGGAGATTATATTGATTCATTTATTGTTCATTTATTGAGTTTGTTAGAGTTACTCAACGTTGGAGAATCTTGAGTTAGTTAAGACACGAGCAAAAGTGTCTGTGGGTTAGTTTGAGTTAGGAAGGGGGAGAGTCCTTCTTCTGGTTGATTGTAATCTTTTGAGATTAGTGGATTTGAAAAGCTCAGAAGGTTCTAAGGATTGAACGTAAGTCAGGAGGACCGAACCAGGATAAATCTCTGTGTCAAATTTCTTTCATACTCTGTTTTACGTTCAAAGCTTGCGATAATTTTATTTGATCAATTCACCCCCTCTTGGTCAAATCGATCCTAACATTTGGTATCAGAGCAGGTCTCTTGTGTAAAGGACTTAACAGTCTCAAGAGCTATAAATGACAGGATTTTACAAACATGTTTTTAGTGACGGGGCTTCTATTACTATACCTCCAGCTTTTAATAGCCAACATTTTTCTTTTTGGAAAATTAAGTTTCAAAACTTTATTTTGGCCACTGACTTAGATTTATGGGATGTTTTTGAAATTGGGAACTTTCTTCCCCAAAAGAAAGTCAATGACGTGCTTGTTCCTAAAACTCGCAGTGAGTTTGATGAACAAGATTTGAAGAAAGCTTTACTTAACAGAAAAGCTGTTTTAATGTTGCATGCTGCATTAAATGAAGATGATTTCTTCAGGATATGCACACTCCCTTTAGCCAAACACATGTGGGAAGCATTGGAGATAGCGTATGAAGGAAATGAAGCTGTAAAGGAGGGAAGAGTGAACACTCTCACTACTGAGTATGATCTACTCAGAATGAAAGAAGGAGAAACCATCGTAGAGTTTGAGATGAGACACACTCATCTTATCAACAAGCTGGCTGTTCTTGGAAAGACCTACGACCAACACACCCAAATGAGAAAAATCCTCAACATTCTCACTGACAAGTGGGAGGCTAAGGTCACGACCATTGAAGAATCAAGAGGAGAATCAATGATGTCCGTGACTGCTCTCTTTGGAAGCCTTGCTAAATATGAGAGCAAACAGAAATTTAAAAAGGAACTTTCTGGAATAGAAGACAGAATGAAGAAAGGATTATCCCTCAAGACAATAAAGGAGAAAGAACCTGAAACAGAGCCTAAGGAAGAAGAAGAAGTGGAGGACGAAGAATTGGCAATGGTTGTCCGGAGGTTCAAGAAACTCTACAGAAAAGATCAACCTCCGAGGAGATTTCAAAAAGGTGCCTCAAGTAAAGAAATTATTTGCTTTGAGTGCAACAAGCCAGGTCACATGAAAGCAGACTGTCCATAGCTATCCCAACGAAACAAGGAAAAGAAAAAGTTCAAATCCTTCAAGAAGAAGAAGGCATATGTGTCTGGGATATGGGGAGATAGCTCATCGGAGGATGAAAGTGAACCTGAGGAGGAGGCCAACATCTGCCTTGTTGCCCATGAAGAAGCAAACTCAGAGACAGATGAGGTAATCATAGCTGAACCTGCTTATGATGAATTTGTTTAAAATATGATGAAATACATACTGAACTTCTTAAATTTGCTAAAGAATTAGCTTCCTTAAGAAAGAAAGTTAAAAAACTTGAAAAACCAATAACAAAAATAATAGCAGAGGAGTGCTCACCGTGTCCAGTCCTGAAAAAGGAAAATGAACGTTTAAGTAAGACTCTTGAAAAATTTACTAGAGGTAGTGAAATGTTGCAAGTTATTCTAAAAAGCCAGAAAGTGGTAAATGATAGAACTGGAATAGGTTATAACCCAATTAGTGATAAAAGAAAAGGAAAGAAAAGAAACGGAGGTAAAAGTTATCTCAAGTATTTCCAAAAGTCTATTCATACATCTGAACCATTTGCATCATGTACTTACTGCAACAGAAAAGGGCACAGAACCTCTTCCTGTTATTTCAAGAAAGGGAAAACATTGGGAACATATAAATGGATACCCAAAGGAACGCATGAATCATGTCAAACTAACCTTAAAGGACCCAACAAGCTTTGGGTACCTAAAACAATAACTTGATTTCTTGCAGGTATGTCTTAGAGTATCCAAATCAAATAAATGGTACATTGATAGTGGATGCTCAAGACACATGACAGGGGACAAGAGTAAATTTGTCAACCTGCAATCAAAGGATGGAGGAAAAGTAAGTTTTGGTGGAAACCAATTTGGGAAAATCACTGGAATTGGAGAGATTGGCAACCTAAATGGACTACCAGCAAAGGATGTTTATCACGTGGAAGGACTTTGTCATAACCTGCTAAGTGTGAGCCAGAGCACTGACAAAAACAACTGGGTTATATTTGACTCACAAGAATGTTTCATCGTCAACAAGAAGGATTTGGTAATTGACAAAGAAAAGATAAACATTCAACTACGAGCACCCAGGGATGGTAACTGTTATACTCTTGATTTAGAAAATTCTTAAGCTAATTCTTGTTTTATTAGTCAAGCAGATGAAAGTTATCTATGGCATAAACGCTTAGCTCATGTGAACATGAATCAACTTGACAAGTTAATTAAACATGATTTAGTTCAAGGAATTCCAAAGCTCAAAGTAAAAAATGATTTGATATGTGATGACTGTCAGATGGGTAAGCAGAAAAAATCATCTTTCAAATCCAAAAATGAGATTTCAACCAAAAGACCCCTTGAACTACTTCACATGGATTTAATAGGTCCAGCAAGAGTTAAAAGTCTTGGTGGAAATCTTTATACACTTGTCATAGTTGATGATTATTCTAGATTCACATGGACTATGTTTCTATCATCAAAAAATGAAACCTTTGAATTGTTTGTTATGTTAGGATTGGATTTGACCAAGAGGGGGGTGAATTGGTCTAATAAAATTTTTTGCAAACTTTGAATGTTAAAACAGAGTATGAAAGAAAGTGACACAGAAATTTATCCTGATTCGGTCCTCCTGACCTACGTCCAGTCCTCAGAACCCTATGAGCTTTTTCAATCCACTAATCTCAAAAATTACAAGCAAACAGAAGAAGGACTCTCCCCCTTCCTAACTCAAACTAACCCTCAGACACTTTTGCTCGTGTTTTAACCAACTCAAGATTCTCCAATCTTGAGTAACTCTCACAGAACCAATAAATGAACAATAAATGAATCAGTATATTCTCCTTTATGAGAAATTAATGATAATCACTGAAGCTCTTAAATGAGAATATGAAAAACAGAGGAGGTAGCTGAAGCGTAACGAATTTTCTTTCTCGTATATGCATTCTCTGTCTTCCGGTGACTTGAATGCGTTGCCTTTTATAGGTGAGGAGAATTAAATGTCCATTAGAGACATTCAAGTTTCCGTTAGACTCAACGTCTTCGTTCACCTTCCCCCATTGAATGCGCCTGCGTGCTTCTAACAGTAGGTAGGATGAAATTATGAGATTTTGTCCGTTGAATCTCTTTTTGTTTAGGCAATCAGAACTTCATTCCCTGTTAATAAGTAAGTCAGTTGAGCATTTATGATGGTTGGTGTGATTCAAATAATCTTTGCATGAATAAGGAAAGATTTTGAGATCAGAATAAAGTGCATGACACGCTGCGTAAATGTCAGAGAGTGAAACTCGAGTTTTGCTTCTTCATAACTCGAGTTATTGAAGATTTTTCAAAGTAGAAATTTCATAACTTTTGTTGAAACTCGAGTTTTAATTAGAGTTTTGATAAAACTTGAGTTGTGGAACATAAAACTCGGGTTTTCAGAAGTTCCAGTAAGTTGAAATATTTTATCCTCTTAGAGACTCGAATTCCATTAGTCAAAACTTCAAGTTTTGACAATTTTCAAATCATAACTTTCATTGCAGCTCGAGTTTCCTTGAGAGTTTTGAGTTATCACATGTTTTCTCTTTGATACTCGAGTTTTGTCTCATAAAACTTCAAGTTATAGGTATTTCAAAACAAAACTTTTATGTATAACTCGAGTTTCATTGGAAGTTTCAGATTTAAAAAGATTTGCTTCTCGAAACTCGAGTTTTAACACTCAGAACTCGAGTTATATGAAAACTCTTAATGAAACTTCAAGTTTGGAAAGAAGTTTTGAAGTTCAGAAATTTTTCCACAGCCCGAAACTCGAGTTCTGTCCCCCCAAAACCCGAGTTATGCCATAACTATCGCTTAAACTGCAAGTTGAGAAGGAAGTTTGGTTTCTCTCTCTTCGAAACTCGAGTTCTGATACCCACAACTCGAGTTCCAACAAAACTAATTTTGAAACTTCAAGTTTTGGAAGGAAGTTTCGTTTTTCAAATATGTTTCATAGCCCGAAACTCGAGTTCTATAAAATGAAACTTGAGTTTTGCCAAAACTTCCAACATAACTTGAGTTTCCATTGAGAGTTCTGATTTTCTAAAATACTTCCAATATTCAAAACTCGAGTTCTAAAACACAAAACTCGAGTTATAAGAAAACTTTTATTTAAAACTTGAGTTCTACAGAGAGTTTTGCATTTCTAAGCCTTTTCCAAAACTTGAGACTCGAGTTTTGACTCCCAGAACTCGAGTTTTGACAGAACTCGAATCAAAACTTGAGTTCTCTTGAAAGTTTGAGATTTTGAAAACATTTTCAGACATTGAAACTCGAGTTTTAAGGCTCATAACTTGAGTTCTCTTTAATATTTCATTTAAAAACTCGAAGTTTTCTGAAACTTTCTGAAAACAAACAATCTAAACATAATTTCATAAACATATTTGTCATCATCAAAACATTATCTCAACATGTTATATTTGCCAAAAAGGTCCAAAATGAGAAAGGTATGTCTATTGTTTCTATCAGGACAAATCATGGAGGAGAGTCTCCTTTGCAAGTTACTATGAAGGGAAAGGAATCAACCACAACTTCTCAGCTCCTAGGACTCCTCAACAAAATGGAGTTGTTGAGAGGAAGAACAGAGTCCTGACAAACATGGCACGAGCTATGATGATAGAAAAACAAATGTCACAAGTCTTCTGGGCATATGCAATCAACACAGCGTGCTACATCTCCAACAGGGCCTACATCAGATCATCTCTCGGGAAGACACCATATGAGCTGTACAAAGGAAGAAAGCCAAACCTTTCTCATCTTCACATCTTCGGCAGCAAATGTTTTGTTCACAACAATGGAAAGGAGAATATCGGTAAATTCAATCCTAGAGCTGATGAAGGTTTATTTCTCGGTTATTCTAATAGGAGTAAAGCATATAGAGTGTTTAACAAACGTACTTGTGTAGTTGAAGAGTCAATACATGTTAAATTTGTTGAAACTGAAACTCAGAAAAAACCTTTGGGAGATGAAGAAATTGATATTTCAAAAGCTTTTCAAAATGTGCCTTCACTAGAAAATGATCCCGAGGAAGACCCTTCGGACAAACTTTTTGAAACAGCTCAACCAAAAGCGTGGAAGTACATCAGAAATCACCCTCTCAATCAAGTGATTGGAGAAGTGAATGAAGGTGTACAGACACGAAGGAAATTTTTAAGTGAAGCACAATTTTAAGCTTTTATTTCTAAAATTGAACCCAAGAATGTAGAAGAAGCTTTGTCTGACAATGACTGGATTATTGCAATGGAAGAAGAACTGAATCAATTTGAAAGAAATAAAGTTTGGGACATGGTACCCCGTCCAAGTGACCCTCTTGTCATTGGAACAAAATGGGTATTCAAGAACAAATGTAATGAATCTGCAGTGATTGTCAGAAACAAAGCTAGATTGGTGGCAAAGGGTTATAATCAAGAAGAAGGAATTGATTATGAAGAAAACTATGCACCAGTGGCTAGATTAGAAGCTATACGGGTTATTCTTGCTTTTCTAAATGGTTTTATTATGGAAAAAGTTTATGTTGAACAACCCCTTGGATTTGAAGTCATTTCAAAACCAGATCATGTTTACAAATTAAAGAAAGCACTCTACGGGTTAAAGCAAGCTCCGAGAGCTTGGTATGAGAGATTAAGCAAATTTTTGATAGACAAAGGTTTATTCAGAGGGAAAGTAGATACAACTTTATTTATTAAACTTATTCTCTCTGATGTGCTTATAGTTCAAATATATGTTGATGATATTATTTTTGTAGCCACTAACAACACTCTCTGTGAGGATTTTGCTAAGACAATGCAGGGAGAGTTTGAGATGTCCATTATGGGAGAATTGAATTTCTTCCTTGGACTTCAGATCAAACAAAGAAAGAATGGGATCTTCATAAGCCAAACCAAATATCTAAAGGAGCTCTTAAAGAAGTTTGAAATGGAACAATGTAGAAGTGCTGACACTCCCATGAGTTCCACTGCCTTGCTTGATGCTGCCGTGAGAGGGAAGGACTTTGACATCAAGAGATATAGAGGAATGATTGGATCATTACTCTATCTCACGGCTAGTAGACTTGATATCCAATTTAGCGTGGGAATGTGTGCTAGATATCAAGTTGCACCCAAGGAGTCACATGCTGAAAATGTTAAGAGAATTTTCAGATATCTAGCCGGAACCACTGAGCTTAGAATGTGGTATCCAAAAGGCAACAATGAATACTTGTTATCATACTCTGATTCTGACCATGCTGTCTATAAAATGGATAGAAAAAGCACAAGTGATCCCTGTCAATTTCTTGGAGGATCACTGGTGTCATGGTTCAGCAAGAAGCAATCAACAGTGTCACTATCCTCAACCGAAGCTGAGTATGTTGCTGATGCTAGTTGCTGTGCACAAGTTCTTTGGATGAAGCACCAACTTCAAGATCTAGGAATGGATTTAACAGAAATCCCAATCCTCTGTGACAACACGAGCACCATTAGTCTAGCCAAGAATCCTGTGCATCACTCCCGAACAAAGCATATAGATATTCATCATCACTTCATTCGGAATCATGTCCAGAAAAGGATGTCAAAGTCATGTTTATTGCAACTCATCAACAAGTGGCAGACATCTTCACCAAACCTCTTGCCAGAGAGCAATTTGTGAATATAAGAAGAGAATTGGGAATGGTAAATCCCAATGAATTGTAAGTATTTTCATGTTTAATGTTTAAATGTTTTGATAATTGTATTCTAATTTTATCATCGGAGTGTTTTCAGAAAGTTTTGCAGATCTCTGTTTTCATCACAAAGAACAGAGAATGTTTTATGCCAAGCAAAACTTGAGTTCTGGAACGAGTTCTGATAATTCACAGAAGAAAGAGTTGTGAAACTCGAGTTCCATATGTAGAAAACTCGAGTTTGGACGAGTTTTTGAAGCAAAAATGGGTTGGAGATCACAAGACTCGAGTTTGATGTTCAAAACTCGAGTTCTGCTGAGCATTACCTGACTTAAACTCGATGGAGTAAGAAAGCTTGTTTGAAACTCGAGTTATGAGAAGCCAAAACTCGAGTTCCAGAAGCTCCAGAGGCACAACTCGCAACAAAACTCAAGTTTCCTAAAGGGTTCAGGTAAAACTCGAGTTTACAGAGGACAAAACTCGAGTTATGGTAAGTTTTTATGTTTCAGGGTCCCGAAACTCGAGTTTTGACTAAGCAAAACTCGAGTTATGGCAAGTCTGTTCATAATTAGGACCCCGAAACTCGAGTTTGGTTGAACAAAACTCGAGTTTTCAAGTGCCTGTTCATCTTTGGACCCCGAAACTCAAGTTTTCATAAATAAAACTCGAGTTATAGGGCATTTCTAAAGTTTTGCATGCCCGAAACTCGAGTTTTGGGTGACAAAACTCGAGTTTCGAGAGTCACTGAGGTGAAATTGCTCCAGAAACTCGATTTTTCTCACTTTCCCCTTTTCAAAAACTCGTGTTAACCTAATTTCTCTCACCCAAAATTCGAATTAACCGTTTCTTTTGCTCAGAAACTGTTCAAATCTTCCTCATAACTGTTTTTAAGCATAACCCCTCTCTTTATTCTCATTTATTCCTTCATTTCCATCGATTAAATCCCCAAAATTTTCCTTCAACACCGTCGTCACCCATTTCTCCAAATTCCCAATTTCTGTGGTTTTCCTTCAATCCAAGTCTTGGCTCGCACCAAATGGTCCTCGAAAACCTCTCCCAAGTCCAAGAAACCATCTACAAGTGCTCCCTATCAATCCCAAGCCTTAACTCCTCGTCCACCGAAACGAGTTCGCATAACAAAGCCTTTGGAAGAACAGAAATCAGAGGTGCCATTAGTTAGGAAACCAAGAGCAAGCAGGCCTAAGTCCATCTTGAGCCCAAAAGCCAAAGGGAAGGCTCCAATGACAGAATCATCTCAGCCAGAAGCTTCTCGGGCTCATCACTCTGACTCAGAAACTGAGATCATTTCCCCTGAGTCCCGTGCTTGAGTGCGTAGGAAGAAGATGATGGCATAAAAAGCCACAACATCAGAGTCTCAACAGCCCTCTTTGTAGACTGCAGGTGCAGCACCCCCTGGATTCAATGTAAGAAGTGTGTATATAATCCCTCAAACTTCTGGAATTTTTGAAAATGCCTATAAGGATAGGGAGTTATGTCCTGCCATGATCATTGATTTAGATAAGATTAAGGATTTGGGAATAGATGTTAAGGAGTATTTGGCACTTTATGAGAGTCTGCTTAAGATAGACATCTCTTATTCCCCTGACATGGTTAGGATTTTTATAATAACTTGGAGATCACTACTGCTAAAGATGGGGAAGGCAAAGTAATACTGAGGTCAATGAAGACCAAAATGAGAGGGGATGACATACACTTAGCACCAGATTTGATTAACACATATTTGGGGACACATGTATATGATGCTGAGTTGAGAACCTTTAGTCCAGAGGAAGTTTTTGAGTACTTGAGGACAGGAGAGACCTTTACTGGTTTGAATTTTGAGCCTGCAGCTATGCCTCCTGTTCAGAGGGTGATTCACTACATCTACACCAGATGTTTAGTGAATAAGGGTAAGAACTACACCCATATGTCATCCTCAGATTACCAGATGATGGCATCCATTTTGGCCAAGGAGAAGAGAAACTTTGGCTAGATGGTTTTTGATGAGATGTGGAGGTTCAGAACCTCCAAGTCTAAGAGGATGGCAGTCCCTTATCCTTGTTTGGTATCTAGGATCATGGAGCTTCATAAGATTTGGAACATTATGAATGATCGGAAGGCACTTATGCCCATTGAGTTCAAGGAGACTCATCTTCATAGGATGAAGATTGAGATACAGATCACTCCTGGGCAGACCACTGCACTAAGCAAGAAATAGAGGAAGACTACTTCAGGACCCTCTAGGGTGCCTCAGGATGAGGCACAGTCATCAGCCCCTCAACAGCCTACCTCAGCACCTTCCTTTGCTCAGGCCTCAGTCCAGCACTTCTTAGAGACTGAGTTTAGGAAGATGAGTGAGCAGTTCCCACAGGCCTTCCTCTTTGAGACTCAGAACTATGTGAACAACCTCATGTTGGCTGCTGCTGAGTACTTCACTGGGAGGTCTCTTGATATAGTAGTGAGTGAGCTTAAAGTCTCTGTGGATGCACTTCAGACTTCGATGGACTCATTGAGAGGATCAGTGGATACTAGGCTTGCCTCCTTGGAAGGAAGGATGACCTCCATTGAGGACTTCATCAGACGATTTCAGGCCCCTCCTCCTATAGCTGAGCCATCTGGACCTGAGCCCTCTCCTGCTTCTGCATCTCTTGTGGCATCTCCTCTTCCAGCATCTCCAGCTCCTGCACCCTCAGTACCTTCACCTGTTCCTTCTCCTCCTGCTTCTGCACCTGCTCCAGATTCTACTCCTTTGCTTTTTCTTGAGTAACAGCCCTCATCTGAACCTGAGCAGCCATCAACAGCATCATATCCTTCCCCCTCTGAGCCTCCTATATCTCTTGCCCCTCTCACCACTATCTTCAATATTTCTGACTCTTCTCCTTCTCCTGAGCACCCTGCCTCTCCCTCTCACCCTCTTTGATTGATGACAAAAAGGGGGAGAAGTGGTGACTTTTGTATTGTGTTTATTTTGACTTGTATATGTCTTGTCTTTAATTTCTGAACTCTTGTTTGAATTTTCTAGTTAATATATGAAGTTAATATGCAGTTGATCAATTGGTGTTTACTTTGCTCTTATCTTTTATTAATTGGTTTTGTCATTATCAAAAAGGGGGAGAATGTTGAGATAATGTTTTGATGATGACAAATAAGTTTTTAAAATTATGTTTAGATTGTTTGTTTTCAGGAAAGCTTAAGAAAGTTTCGAGTTTTAATGAAATCTTTAAGAGAACTCGAGTTATGAGTTTTAGAACTCGAGTTACATTGTTTAAAAATGCTTTCAAAATCTCGAACTTTCAAGAGAACTCAAGTTTTGATTCAAGTTCTATCAAAACTCGAGTTCTGGGAGTCAAAACTCGAGTCTCGGGTTTTGAAAAAGCTTCAGAAATGCAAAACTTTCTGTAGAAATCAAGTTTTGAATAAAAGTTTTCTTATAACTTGAGTTTTGTGATTTAGAACTCGAGTTTCGAATATTGAAAGTATTTTAGAAAATCAGAACTCTCAGTGAAAACTCAAGTTATATTGGATGTTTTGGCAAACCTTGAGTTTCATTTTATAGAACTCGAGTTTCGGGCTCTGAAATGTTTTTGAAACTCGAAACTTCCTTCCAGAACTTGAAGTTTCAATAGAAGTTTTGATGGAACTCAAGTTGTGTGCATCAGAACTCGAGTTTCGAAGAGAGAGAAATTCTCAACTTGAAGTTTAAGCAAAAGTTATGGCATAACTCGAGTCTTGGGAAGACAGAACTCGAGTTTTGAGCTGTGGAAAATTTCTGAACTTCAAAACTTCTTTCCAAACTTGAAGTTTCATTAAGAGTTTTCATATAACTCGAGTTCTGAGTGTTGAAACTCGAGTTTCGAGAAGGAAATCTGTTTTAAACCTGAAACTTCCAATGAAACTCGAGTTACACATAAAAGTTTTGTTTTGAAATACCTATAACTTGAAGTTTTGTGAGACAAAACTCGAGTCTCGAAGAGTGTAACTCAAAACTCTTAAGGAAACTCGAGTTGCAATGAAAGTTATGATTTGAAAATTGTCAAAACTTGAAGTTTTGGCTAATGGAACTCGAGTCTCAAAGAGCACAAAGTATCCTTGCTTATTGGAACTTCTGAAAACCCGAGTTTTATGTTCCACAACTCAAGTTTTATCAAAACTCAAGTTACAACAAAAGTTGTGAGATTTCTACTTTGAAAATTCTTCAATGACTCGAGTTATGAAGAAGCAAAACTCGAGTTTGCTTTTCTGACAGTTACGCAGCGTGTCAGAAACTTTATTCTGATCTTAAAATCTTTCTTTATTCATGCAACGATTATTTGAATCACACCTACCATCATAAATGCTTAACTCACTTATTTATTAACAGGGAATGAAGTTCTGATTGCCTAAACAAAAAGAGATTCAATGGACAAAATCTCAGAATTTTATCCTACCTACTGTCAGAAGCACACAAACGCATTCATTGAGGGAAGGTGAACGACAATGATGAGTCTGGAAACATAAATGTCTCTAACGGACATTTAATACTCCTCACCTATAAAAGGCAAAGCATTCAAGTCACCGAAGAGAGAGAGAGAGAGAACGCATATACGAGAAAACATATTCATTACGCTTCAGCTACCTTACTCTGTTTTGATACTCTCATTCAATAGCTTTAGTGATTATCATTAAATTCTCAGAAAGGAGAATATACTGATTCAATTATTGTTCATTTATTGAGTTTGTGAGAGTTACTCAACGTTGGAGAATCTTGAGTTAGTTAAGACACGAGCAAAAGTTTTTGTGGGTTAGTTTGAGTTAGGAAGGGGGAGAGTCCTTCTTCTGATTGATTTTAATCTTTTGAGATTAGTGGATTTAAAAAGCTCAGAAGGTTTTGAGGACTGGAAGTAGGTCAGGAGGACCAAACCAGGATAAATCTCTGTGTCAAATTTCTTCATACTCTGTTTTACGTTCAAAGCTTGCGATAATTTTATTTGACCAATTCACCCCCTTCTTGGTCAAATCCGATCCTAACATCTATGAGATCAACAAGCCTTTTAGGCCAAAGGAGGAAATATCCAATTGGTTGGTCTAGAATGGCAACATTCTAACTTGGGAACATGACAACTATATCTGCCTTCCCTACTTGAACACCAGTAATTGTGACCTTTACTTGGTCATCTCCAATGTCTCTATTGTGGAAGGTGGTCGCATGTTGGTACGTGAGAGCATTAGCAACAAATTGCACCTCCAAGACATCCAAATAGAGACAACAAGGCTGCCAATCCTCTAATGGTTTGAAACCAAGGCATAATAATGTTAACGTGTTAGGCGGATTACAACTATCTTTAGTGCTTCAAAAACATCCTGTATGAGAGAAATGGAATAAGTAAATGAAGGTACAATCAATGTCAATTTGTTGGAAATCAATTACAAACCTGAGATATGTGTTCTTGTTGAACCTATGCAATTTGCATTCTTGAGACCATATACCTCATCTCATCATGAAGTTCAGAAAGAGCTCCTTACGAAGTGAATGATGAAGCTATGGCTTGATCTCTCCTCATACATGATCTTGAATCCTAGCCATGAATTCCTCATCGAGCTCATTCTGGGTAAAGCTTTGGGTTGCTCATCCAAAATATTTTGAGAGGCAACCATCCTCGCTTCCCATCTCACACGACCTCTAGGATCTGGCTTTCCAATTTCCATAGCCAAAATGTCCATCCAACCAATAAAATGGAAGGAACCTTGGCTACTTGTTATTCGAGTTCATCTACACAAACTTCTTTTCTCAGCTTTGGATAGTTTGCGCCATGCTAGTTCCATATAAGCCCTCTTACCACCATCTCTTAGTTGAGCATGCAAGTGTCCTCTAATTCCCATTTCAACCAAGTCCAGTCTCTCATTGATTCCATCCTTTGTCTTCTCTAATATGTGTAAACGCATTCCAACAAGACTATCACACACATTTTTCTCCACATGCATTACATCAAAGCTATACCTTACATCAAGAGTATGCCAATATGGAAGATCGAAACAAATAGACATGTTCCAGATGTTCTTCTCACTTACGGTCTTGTGCTTTATATCGATAACTTCCTCCCACAACTTCTTCAAGTCCTCAATTAAAGGTTCCAAGTACACATCAATATCATTTCTCTGTTGTTCTGGGACAAAAATCATCATAGAACGCATCATATACTTGCATTTGGTGCACAACCAAGGAGGTTGTTAGAATAGGATTTGATCAAGAGGGGGGTGAATTGGTCTAATAAAATTCTTACCGAAACTATGAAATTAAATTAGAAAGTTGAGAAAGATGAACGTAGAGATTTACACTGGTTTGGTCATTCTGACCTACGTCTAGTCCTCAAATTCCTCTTAGCTTTTTAAATCCACTATAATAACATTTTTACAATCAGGAGGAAGAAAAACTCTCCCCCTTACTAACTCTATAAAACAATATGACACTCTCCCTTTGTGTTTCTACTAACTCACTCAAGATTCTATAATCTTGAACAATCCTCATAGAATCACAGGTTTGAATAAGGATATTCTCTTTTTAGAGAATTGAATGCTAAACACTGAAGTATTTATGATGGATAGAGTTAAACAGAGAGAAGATGAATGATCAATAAATGCTATATCTCAGTAGGTGCGTTCTCTTTCTTCCTCTTCTTGAATGTTCCTCAATTTATAGTTGAGCATTAATAAATGTCCGTCAGGAAGAACGTCGTTTCCGTTTCTCTCAGTTTCATTGTTCAACGTTGCGCATTAAATGCTTCTGACACATGGTATGACCATGTCCTGAGTTTTTGTCCATTGAGTGTATTTCGGTGAAGCAGTAAGATGACCCATTCCTTGTTGATAAGTAGAAAGAGTGAGCATTTATGTGTGCAGAATGAATTCAAATAAATGAAGCATAAAGAAGGAAAGATTTGAGAATAACGATGAGTTTTTGATAATCTAAAACACTGTCAGTAAAAGGAGTGCTTGAGTATGAATATACAATACTCGAGTATTGCTGCCAAAGTGACTTAGCCTTTTCTCATTGTTATGTTAAAGTACTCAAGTTATACTGATGATACTTGAGTATCCATAATACTTTTGATATATACTTGAGTTTTTAAAGAAGTATTGATAAAAAATATAGAAACACTTTTGTTGATACTCGAGTTCTTCGAGTGATACTCGAGTATTTGTCAGACAATTTGTTAATAATACTTTCAATGATTCTCGAGTATGGACAAAAGTGTTACCATTGCTCAAGTATTAGACAAGAAAACTCTAGTTTTAATGTGTTCTCCTCAATGCAATTCCTTGTTTGTCTTTCGATACTCAAGTTTTGGGTTTTGATACTCATGTTTTGATAGTTAAAGTAAGCATTTCTTTTGATCATTGAGTGTCCTTTAGAGTATATAGTTTAGAAAGAAAGTTTCAAGCTCGATACTCAAGTATTATTCCACAATACTCGAGTGTCATCAATATTCTTGCAAATACTCGAGTTTCTTATGAAAGTATTGAAGTTCAAATATGTTTTCAATAGCTCGATACTCGAGTGTTGTTCTACAACACTTGAGTTTTGACAATACTTTTATAACTACTCAAGTGTTATTGAAAGTGTTTTGTTTTGAAAACAATTTTGTCTCTCGATACTTAAGTATTGCCAATCAATACTCGAGTGTTGTAAGCACTTTTACCAAAACTTGAGTTCCATTGAAAGTGTTGGATTTTTAAAAATTGATTTGACTATCGATACTCGAGTATTGAGACTCAATACTCGAGTGTTGTCAACACTTTTACCAAAACTCGAGTTATATTGAAAGTGTTGAGTTTTGGAGACTAATTTTGTTCAACGATACTTGAGTATTGAACCTCATTACTCGAGTATAGTCAACACTTTCAGTAATACTCAAGTGTCACAGAGAGTACTTGTGAAAAACATTGAATTTTGAAAAACTAAATCATAATTGCTGCAAAAACATGTTTGTCATCATCAAAACATTATCCCAACAGAGGTAAGTTATATATCACTAAAAGAACCAGCTACACACTATGTATACCGCTAAGAGTGCCATAAGGGTTGATTCCATATGTACAGAGCCCAAGATGAAGGTTTCTTGACTCACTATTGAATTCGAGAAACATTTTACCTATCTTCTTCCATTGCAGAGAATCGGTCGGGCGTAGAAGATATTTTTCATCAGTTATTTTCTCTTCAAAATGTCGTATCAACTTCTTTGCTTCTGTTGCATTAGCATATAAATGTTTAAATCATGGTATTATTGGAATACACCACAACACCTTCAAAGATTGCCCTTTAGCTCTCTCATCACAATAACCACCATCTTTCTTCATATTGTATTGTGGAGTTTTGTATTTTGAACACTCGCTTAGTCCTTCATACTCTTTTCTATACAATACATAGTCAAGGGGGCCAGCGTGTATCCTTTTGTATTCCATATCCATCATAGGCAATATTTTTTGGGCCTCGTATATACGAGTTGGAAGTACATTTTGGCTTGAAAGCATATCACTCAACATTTGAAGCAACCCCGTGAAAGTTGAATTGGTCCACCCATTATTTTCTTTTAAATTCATTAATTTCAAAACAACTATCAAGAGCGTGCGTATATTGACTACACCCTATGTATATAGGTGTCTCTGTATCGCTTCTCAAGTTGTCATATTTAGGTGATTGGGCAAAGGACTCCACTCCAACATCATGAATCATGTCATCCCTTCTATTATTGTCCAAGTTTACCACAACTTCATCATTTCTAAAAGAAGAAGTTCCTACTTTACCATGCCATATCCATCTTCTATATTGAAGATTTATTCCATCACATAGTAGGTGATCCTTTATATCATCAACAAACCTTCGACTCTCATTTATACAATTCACATATGAACAAAAAAAATCACATAGTAGGTGATCCTTTATATCATCAACAAACCTTCGACTCTCATTTATACAATTCACATGAACAAAAAAAAAAATTCCATTTTTACTACATTAGTAGAAAAATGTTTATTTAAACTACATTTAGTGGATAAAGTTTAAAAAATATAACCGGTGGTATTTTTATAATTATGAGTACATATTTTAAATCATTTAGACCCCACCTTAAAGGTGTAGTCTAAATTAATCTCTTTATCAGGTGCGGTCTAAAGTACTCTCCTTTTAGACTACACCTGATATGTGCATTCTAAAATATGCACCGATAGGTGCAGTCTAAAAAGAGAGTCTTTTAGACTGCATCTAAATTGTGCGATCTAAAAGCTCTGATTTTCAAATTTAACTTCTCTTTTACAACTTCAAAAATTTTTTAGTTATCTTCTTCCCAACCTCTTTGTAGGCCTCACCAAATCCTCCTCTCTTGGATGTCTCTCCATCCTTTGCTAGTTCTCCTCCTACTCTCCAACCCCTCTTTACCTTCCTTCTCTCCAACACCATCAACGCAGAACCTAAGCACAAGCCCAACCTCTCTCTCCCCCAAGAGGTCCATGGCATCCCTCTCATTAACCTCTCTTCCCTCGACCTCGATGCCCTCATCATCGACATTGGCCATGCTTGCAGTAGTGGGGCTTCTTCTAGATAATCAACCATGGAGTTTTGTCCAAGTGTTGACACAAGTTGGATGAGGCAGCGTGCCTCCATCAACTTCTTCGCGTATCAGATTTGTGTTCTTGCTTCTTTGCCTCCATTGACTTCTTCATGTACCTTCTTGTTCGACACAAGTTGGATGAGGCGGCATGCCTCCATCAACTTCTTCACATATCAGATCTGTGTTCTTACTTCTTCGCCTCCATCGACTTCTTCGCGTACCTTCTTGTTTATTCACTAATGATGAGTACGTTTACCATTTTTCAACCTTAGATTTGTGTTCTTGCTTTATCTGGAATCGATTAATTGAAAACATTCTCCTTCTCAAGATCCGAATCATTCCTTATTGTTGTGATTTTTCTGATTGATCTCATGTGATTTGGTAACATTGTAGTGGTTTTTTTGCTATTCATTTGTCAGGGAATTTTCATTTGCAAGTGGCTTATAGGTGAAAAAAATTATGACGAAAAAATTGCTGTTTATTGTGTTCCTCCTACTGTGGTTATTTTGCTATTCATTATGTTCCTCCTACTGTGGTGGTCTTTGAAGCAAAGATGGTCAAAGCTACTTGGATAAACATGAAGATTCATGACTGTGGTCATGGCTAGAATTCAAAGGTGGAAAACCTCACTTGTTTGGTTTATGATTTATTGATGATTGATGGCTCAACTTTTGCTTACTTGAATCAAAGTTGTAAGGAGGCAACCTTTTCTTTTGTAATTGTTGACTGTGTAGTGGAATCAATTTTGTATATGTTTACTAGAATTAAAGTTATATATGAATTTTAGTCCTTCTCACTTGCCTTTTCTTTTTTCTTCTTATTTTGGGTGGGTTGAAGGAGGCATCATATAGTTATTTTTCACGTATGCTAATCCAAAAAAATGCATATATTTATTTTTTTAAAAAAAATAACTTTTTAGACCGCATGTGAGGACATGCGGTGTAGAAGTCTATCTTTTTAAACCGTGTGCTCTTACATGCGGTCTAAAAAATGATTTATTTGGAAAATACCTACTTTCTAAACTGCATCTATATGCAGTTTAAAAAGCATTTTTTTATGCGGTTTAAAAAACACTTTTTCTACTAGTGTTAGGTCCATTTCTTTTAGCAAATTCAATAAACTCTTCCACCCCATTCTCATATTCTTTACTAGTTCTCAAGGCATTCATCCAACTATGATCCATTAGGTTCCCACCTAAATCGTTCCCAAAAGTAGTCAACTTAAGAAATATTAGAAAACTATATCAACAATTTAATTCATATAAAAATTTTTCTAATTAATAATCTCAAACTCATTCAACATAACTTTCCCAATTAATAATTTCAGTAGAATTTCCATATAAAAAATAAGATATCAATAAATTCAACATTAATCCAATTCAACAATCTAGGAGTAACTCTTTATTATCTATCATCAATATCTAAAGCATAATAGCAAGATGTTTTAACCCCAATCAACTTCACAATATATAAAATTTCAATTTCTTAGAACAAAACTCTAAAAATATTTATTCAACTTAAAGAAAATGACTTTGAAAGGGGGGAAAACCTTTGAAACATGGAAGAGACTACATCAACAACATAAGCTATGACTTGGGAGGTGGAGTGAGTGGTAAGTGACACATAGGAGAAGAAGTAGTGGTGACTGAGCTGGTTGAGTGCGTATAAGAAGAAGTAGCAATAACAAGCTATGGAGAAGAAGAAGTAGCGGCAATCAACAGGAGAAGAAGAGGTTGGGATCGATGCCAGAAAGGGAAATGGAAGGAGAGTAGGGAAAATGATGGAGTTCACGGTGCTGAAGAAGTATGAGAGAGGAGTTCACGGCATTAGAGGAGTTCGCATGGTAGAAGGAAAGAGGGTTTTAAAAAAACCTTCTCATGTCCAATAAAATAAAAATTTATATGAGAGGGGTACCCATCTCACGTGGCATGGCTAGAAATGTGGGAGGGGTACCCCTCTCATGTGAGAGGGGCTATGCTCTCATGTTGCATGGTCAACCATGTGAGAGGGATCCCATCTCATTTAAAGTGAGCATTGGGACCCCTCTAACATCCGGTTTTTCCCTCACATTTGAAGTGCGCATTGGGATACCTCTCACGTCCATTTTTTAAAAATGGACATGAGAGGGGAATGTTATATCACTAATATGTAGTGGCTCTAGGTGATTTAATCCAATACTTAACTCAACTGGATAAATTCTCAAGTCCACATCCTCTCATTCTCATTATTTTATTTCCTCCTCATGATCCAATGGCCATGAATGCTTCTTACTTTCTATCTTTCAAGAGGTTAGGCAACTTGGCTTCTTAGGAAACCACAAAAGCTTCTCCTGTATGCTTTATTACATCACTTGGATGTCTTGGTGGAGGGGAAGAGTTTCCCACAAGCTTCTTAGTTATGTTTAATTCTAACATCCCAATTAATAAGGGATTAATGTCCTACCAATAGCTTTTGAGAATTATATGATCATATAATCAATGTAAGAATATCAATAATTCACATTTGTTATGGAGTAAATCCGTAATTTTCTCAAGATCTAACTTGATCCTTAGGTGTCTTTCACATAATTTCATTTTTCTTGCATAAAATCCCCTTACATTTTTTTAATTAACTTCTCCATTTCTAGGCATGAAACCATTTTTATAGATTCAAATAAATCTTACAATGGTTTCCCCCTATTTTCCCCCAATTATTTGAGGCCTCTTGGATTTTTTCATAATTTTATTTGGCTGATAATCCTTTATTTGACCAAAATTCAATAAATACTTCTAATTCATTTTTATGGTAATTTATATTATTTATACCTCAATTATGTCTCAAATATAGTTTGGGAAATTGTTCTTTACCTTTCTATGTGTAACACCTCTCTTTTTTAATTTTATTATAAATTAAAGACATTAACTAGACCACTTGAGATAATCACATTAGATAGAATTAGTAGAATAAGTGACTTGCAAAATTTTTCAAAATATTTACTACTCATTTGGTAACTTAAATTTTTGGCCAACTTTGAAAATTCATAATTAATTCTAGAAAAATCCAAAACAAGTGGTTTAAGTTTTTAATTAAAGCTTATTCAATTCCCTATATAGGAAAAATACTCATTTGGCCAAGTTATTACTCAATCTTTACATTAAATAGCGTGATAATCTACTGTTCATTTCGTTATAAAATGCTGAAACTCTGCTGCAGCCAACTTTCTTAGCACATAGAAAAATTACTTTCGGGACACTTTCGCCACAACTAACTTATATCTTCACCAGGTCAAACTTCTACTGTTGTCAAATTTTGGTTTTAGCATAAGTTGGGAAAAGTACATAACTTTTTACACACACTTTCAAATTTAAAAAATTATAACTCATTTTAAAGTCAAATTTTGGTTTTAGCAGAAGTTGGGAAAAGTACATAACTTTTTATGCACACTTTCAAATTTAAAAAAATTATAACTCATTTTAAACCTTGGAAGGTGTTCTACTTGCATGTAAAATTTCATAGCATTTTGGTTTCATTTGCCCTATTTTAGCCATACCTCAAATTTATATCAATTATAAGTGTGTTGGACCCTCTATTGTTGATTTGCATGCTTAACTCTTTTCTCTTCATGCATATAACACTATAACATGAATATCTAGCATGCTTGGCATATTTACACATCATACATCACATATTGGTCATTATAGGAGTTTATTACACATTTATGCAAAACTTTACACAACATTACTTCTTGAGCTTGTGTCTAGAGTTTGTCATTGGAAAGAATGAGATTTCAAAGAAATCCAGTAGTAATTATCTCTAACGAACACATCAACATGTATAACCATTAATATGTAAAACTAGCATGCCATGAACACTAACAATGTGACATCCCCTTTCTACTAAACAAGGCTTTTAACTTTATTAACAATTATTAAACAAATAACCATGATTTTTTTTTTTCAAAAACTTTATATCACACGGCTTATAACCCAGCCCACTAGTCCGCATTCTTTCATAATGTAATTCCAGCACAAACATCTTATACAAACAGTTACCAAGATAAATATTCAAAATAAAATTTGAATATGACATAATATGATGATCCTATTATGGCAATATACAAACATTAAAATTCCCAAAAGTTCCAGAGGCATACAAAGCTACTAACGCTTATGCCTCTGCCTGCTTTCTTGAACCACAATTCTGATAAGAAGTCTCGCCTGAAAAAATATTAATACCACGGGGTGAGACACTAAGTCCCCGTAACCAGAATC
>QFDD01000895.1:0-27823 GCA_006871305.1 Vachellia collinsii
AAAAATATTAATTTAATCATCATTCTGTAATTAAATAATGTTAAAATATACTTAAATATTGATTATTTAATATAATTATTTTTATATTTTAAAAATCAACTATATTTTATCAGCATTTAATAGTATAACTACCATTTAAATTTGTTAACTCACCATTTTCCATTAAACAAATGTAACGGTGTTACTAATAAAGGATAACAAGTATACTTTTTAATTTTAAAAAACAAACTGAAACTTAGCATAAATTTGAAAGAACAGATGTATACTTTAACCTCTATTTATTTTTAAAAAAATATACATTTGAATTAATGATAGCATTCCCAGTTAAACATTTAAAATTAGACTATATTCTATGGCAACTTTATATTTTAAAATACATATACACATTAAAAATAAGGAACATGATTTTCACAAGTCGACAGAATTTAACGTAATTTAATCAATAAAAATTATTGGAAAGTCCCCTGATACTGAACAATACTCGTAAGAACAATTAAGTGGCAATAGGACCGGGTATTTTGTTGTTTGCACGTATTTTCTTTCTACACAAAAGCTTTTTCCACAAGCTTCCTCCTCCCCGTTTCTTGGCAGGAACGATGGCCAAAGATTTTTGTACAGCAGTTTCATCCTGGTCTTTCGTTCCATTCAAAACTAGGATTTTTTCTAGCGGCTCGGTAAGCGCAGTAGACACGTTATTGCCATCACCAGCTTTTGGAGGTTTACTAAGATCGGCTTTAGTGTGATCTTCAGCGAGCATCTGATCGAGCAGAGAAGGCCGGTGTTTCACGCTTGCGTCATTTGGAGGGACAGGGCTTGAACCCACATTTACGATGCTGGAGGTCGTTTTGGTAACTCCCTTATTACTGTCGGGGGCAATGACCTTGTCAAAAAGGGATGCATCTTTCGGATCAGACAGTGCCTTCAATTGTTTGCCAAGGTTAAGTATGGTTTCTTGGCACTCAGCCAACTTTTCTGAAGCCGCTGTTATCTCCCAGTCCTGCAGGATTGATCAGCTCAATTTAGCACAATTCCAACATTTTTATATAACATGCACAGAAGACGTAAGCGATCAAAATCTGTTCATTTAATTCTTGTCGGCCAAACTTAATTTCCTATTTGTATGATTCAAATATTTTTATTTTGAAAACATCCTTTGCTAGCAATTGCTAGCAAATCTGAGAAGAATAGATGTAAAAATTGGACAATAAATGGTGTTTTTATAAAGAAATTTGCAAACTAATGAAGGAACTTGCACATCATGCCTCAGTCAGAGATCTTCTTAGTATACCAAGCAAGTTAATCAACCAAATATACTCGCCTTTGCATCTAAATTGTTCACGATTCAATTAAAAATGCAATTTTATGTAAATCGAGACAAAACTCCTTTTACATACTTACCTTACCTTGGATTACGTAAAATCACTTAAAAAAAACTAATCCAAAACAAGGCTGAGAAAAAGTTTCCACGTTCTGAAATGTCAAGCGGGGAATAGTGATCTGAATAAAAGAAAATCGAATGAGATGAGAACACTTACAGTTCGCAATGGCTTCTCTTTCTGATTAATATTATGATTGAAGGACTCCTTTTTCATGCTGAGAAGAGTAATTTGATGAGTCACAATCCTCAAAGAGGCAAGTAAAAGCCAGTGTTTGAAAGCATATTTCACTGCAACAAATGTATAAAGATTATCAATACCTTTCAAGTAGAAGCTGTAGTTCAAGACATCTGCCCTCTAATTCCTCGCAACAATGGTTTTTGTTCTCCAATTCCATTTCCAATGCCAAAACTTTATGACGAGCCTCTTTTATATTATCTTCTGTAAGTTGGATGTCAATATTTGCATTTAGCAGCTCGTGATTCTGTGTTTGCTCTGGAAGCGCTCCATTGGAATTTTTTATGGTTAGCAATTCTGATGAAGAGATTTTCTCTGACTCCTGAAGTTGGCTCCTCGAGGATTTAGTCCTTTCAGCAGCTGGTAGAAGTCTATCTTCAATTGTTTCCTTTTTAACTTCAGCACAAATCACTTTATCATTAGTATTTTCATTTTCTTCTTTATTATATTGTAGCTGTTTAGTCTCAAGCTCATTGCAAGCCACATTAAATACAGTTGGAAAACATGGCAACTGCTCTTGGGGAAGAAGCAATTTATCTGCCTCTGCAACACGACTCATCATCCCAATCTCTGCTTCACTTTCACTTTGCGTTTCCTCCCAATCAAATTGTTTTTTAATGGCGTCCTTCATGCTAGAAACATCCTGAATTGAAAAGCAATGATTGATTATCCAATCCAAAGCTCCTGTTAGTTCTCTGGCAAATTTTTCATGATCTGCCTTGCCATTCAGTAAATCATAACAAACTTGGAGAAACTGGTGTAAAACATTATTTAGTTCATATTGTTTCCACTGGAAAACACGCACCATGTAGCCTGCTGGCATTCCTAGATTCTTGTATGAATCGACATTCCCATCTCTTCTGCACATGGGATTAGAATCATCATATTCTACCACAGGCTTGTTGATCCCTTCAATGATCTCAATAATCTTGCCTATAGATTCACTCATATCTGTCTGAGGTTGTTGCTGTTTGCTTTTCTTTACCGATGGCATGGCAGCATCAGTTACTCCTGTGGATGTATTTAACAGCAAAGAATTATCTGAAGGGATGCAGTGACTAAAATGCGGAGAATTTGATGCCTCAATATGTCCTGAGCCTTTGCCTGAATCAGGCTCATCAAGGCCTGCATAATTCAGCTGACTTATAGCCACTCTGATATCCTCAAGCATATCATTAGGATTTTTATAAGTGATGCGGCTTTGTTCTGAGATTACTTTAAGTACGTGCTGAAGCCAGCAAGGAATCTTACCATTTGATATATCATTGGAACTGGATGATTCAGGCAGAGGAACGATCTCCTTACTCACAACTGGAGAGGTGACCTCAGTCATCCCAGTATCTAAGGAGCCATTAATTCCATTAGCTAGTTCTGCAGAAGCATATGAAATTTGAGGGGCTTTTCCGTCAGAGACCACTGCTAATTTTTCCATTTCAACAAAGTCATCCATAAGATTTATGTCTGAAGATTCAATACTCTTGCTAGACTTAAAATCCTTTTGCTTTCCACTTCTGAACTGCTCCAGTTCTGAAATCAAAGCAGAAGCCCAGGATTCAGCACAGCTAGCCTTATCATCACTGCCAATATCAGACATCGATGCCAAAGAAAATTCATGCGATGTGAGACTACTAGGCTGCTCCCCAGTCACTTGACCTTTTGATGATTCTTCAAGCAGTGATTCAACCTGTGACAGTTTGAAAGCTGTTCGAGCAAGCATGGTTCTTGAGAATTGGAGTTCATTTGTTTTCCTACTAAGGGATTCTCGTAAAGTCTTGTTTTCTCCTTCCAAAGAACATAGCTGCTCATTCAATATATTGATTCTTTTCATGGTAGTTTCAGGAGAATTGTCAACTGAAGACTCATCAATGAAATTGATTGAGCTTGATCTTTTTCTCCTCGTTTCAACTGTGTCCCTACCCAAAATTTCTACTTCATTCTTCATTTTCACTAGGGCAGCAGGGCCTGGTAATCGTTTGCGAACCAGGAGGCGCAGCCTCTGACATTCTGACTCTAACTTGGCAATCTTCTTTGCACTCTCCAAGTGCTGCTTGTGAGATGCATCAACTGTTCGACGATTGAATTCTCTCTCCTCATTTCGAATCTCAACCTCCTTTTCAAGCACCCGAACCTCATAACTCAGTGAGGTGTTGTCTTTCTCTGTGGATTCTAATCTAGCCATGAGTGCATTATAATCTGCCTCAGCTTGAGTCAATTGTCTTTTGAGACCTTCAATCAAAACTTGGTCATCAAGAACAGCTTTGCTGAGATGAATATTTTCAGTCCCAGCTTTTGCAAGCTTTTTAGTGGTCTCTGACAGCTGCTCCTCAAAAGCCATACGTGCCTTTTCAAATTCTTTTGAAGCCTTTGTCACGGCATCATGAATCCTTTTCTCCTGTTCTTCTCGTACAAAACGTAATTGTTGCATGCATTCTTTCAGTGCTCCATCCAAATGGGTCATTCTTTCTTCATAAAATATTTTCTGCTGCAAAGCTTCGTCAAAATCTTGCTTTAGAGACAAAGCTTCAGATTCAGCTTTCTCCCAACCTTCAGATGAAGCTTTTATCAGAAACTAGGAAAAGAAACTCTCAAAAACTTGATGCATAATTGGCAAATTACAAGGGATATGTGAAGGATAGAAATACATAGTCATGGACAGATTACCTGCCACTGCTTCCTGTGCGATTTTTGTTTGCTTCTTCACCAGTTCATCTTTAGCATTACAGTCAGAAAGAGCCAAAGCAAGCTTGTCATTCAGAATTTTCAAGTCTGTCTCCAATTCTTCTTTATCAGCTAGAAGCTCCTTTACCTAAAATGTAAAGGTAACAGGATAAAATAACAATTATTTGAATACAGTATTAGCGAAATGATTGTAATATTATTTGGAATGAGTTATGGTTCTCAAGCGATTAGGTGCAGCCAGAACTATACTGTCGATTTTATGACTAAATCTAATTCAGTGTAAAGAGTCCAGTCCAGGACAAAAATAAAAAATAAACAGTTACTCTTGTGAATATTGAAAGGCAATAACTAACGAAGTGCTCATTTTTTGGGCCAATTGATAGCAATCTTAAAGATGAAACATACTTCAAAAGAGTAGGATATTAGCAGCTAAAAGTCCATGCTTCTTAAAGTTAATGACATTCTAAGAACAAGAAAAATACCGTGATCACTTAGAATAGTTGATGATATAAGGCATTAATACCTCTTCATTTTCTTTCACGGTGAGATTGCCTTTGTCATTTGCACTGGTGGTCTTCTCCGAGGACTTTTTCCTCCAAAGCCATGCCTTGTGATCCATAACGACCACGAAGACCTCAGATGAATAGAAGCCTGCACAGGGACGAGGTGAAGGGGAGCGAATAAGCATAATTTGCAGATGAATCGATAATATAACAGAACCAAAATAACTGTTATAAGATGGTACACTATACCAAACCGTTAAATTGTCCATCAATCGACAAACTATTTGCATGCAACTAGTAAAAAAAAAAATGTATGTATTTATGGCACACAAAAAAGGATGTGTTAGCAGACTTGATCACGGAGAGCTTTGAAGCAGCCAAGGGAATTTCTAGGTCAGGTTGTTCTGGAAGAGACGCTACATTTCAACGCAGGGCGTTATGCTCTCTCGTCTCTGACCATGAAAAGGAAGGTTCAGCTTATGCATGAATGCCAAAGGAGAAAAGAGTAGGGGCTCCAATGCCAAGAGAATCAATCCCGTGACGCCTGAAAAATTCACAGAAACAGAAAGACAAAGCTCAAAATAAGAAACAGAAGCAATGAGAAGATACGGTATGGTGCTTGATCTCTTAACGAAGCAGAGTTGCAGGTAAAGGAATCGAGAAGAAATGTGAAGGTACAGGGCACCACAATTACCATCACCAAAACTTTTCGAGAGAGCGTGCGCGCGCGTTTGGTGCGTGATAAAAGAAGAAAGGGAAGAAAGATGGGAAAGTGAAGTGAAGTGTACGAGCTGAGAGAAAAAGACACTGAAGAATGTGTAAATGTTGATTTCCAGGCGACGACTGGGAAATGGATCTGGTCCTTGGGACGGCACAGTGTCGGCTGGGTATGAATCTGAGTGAAGCGCGATTGCGATCACGCGCGTGGTCGTTGAGGAAATTGACAGCATTCAGTTAGGTTTTGGCGGTGATTTTTCTTTCATCCCACGGACCGGAAGAGCGGGTGTCTCTGTCTCCATTCTGAACCGTCACGCGCCCAACAGTGTTTCAGCTGCGCCATGTGTGCGTGATGGGAGTTTGCAACCTGCTCATTTTTTTCGCCAATTTAATTTTTATACCCATTGAGAATATAATTTCCAGAACTTTACATAAAAATAAAAAATGAAATTATTTTATACTAAAAATATTAATTATTATTTTTTAAATATGTAATGTATTAAATACTTTGATATTAGAAATTATTTTTAAAGATTTGCGAATCATGCGTGATACTGATAGTGAGAACACTTAATGAGCTTTATCTTTTGGTGATCAACCTAACGAGGGATTTTTGCCTTTAAATGCAAACAGCTTCATTCCTAAGAATTTTTTTTTAAACAGAATTGTATTGAGATGAAATTTTGTCGTTGATTTAAATTAGATATTGATCCTTTGTTTTTCATGGGATGGTGTTTTTAATTATTGATTAAACACATACAGTTGATAATGACATGAAATAAAAATACAAGTGGTTTTTTTTTTTGGGTGAAAACCATACTAGTATCCAGCCTCCTTTGGATGCTAACTAATCCAACTCGGAGTGCAGTTCGGGGATTACGGTATCCAGACTCCTCCCAACGATGGTAGCGGGACTTGATCAGTCGACCGGTCACCTAGCTTAGTTCCCCATCTACCAACTGAGCTACCATCCTTTGGTAAATACAAGTGGTTTTGAAGGTGTTGTGTATATGCAAATACATATTGGTTTTCATTGGGGGTCCTGTCAATGTGCTGGGAAGAAGACTTGCTGAGGAAACCAGGTGGGTGTCGTGCAACAAGAGAGAACGCGTCTTGCTGCTAAATTATAAAGATTCGTGAGCTAATTGGACATGAGAGATAGGCTCAAGTTGGGCACAATTATTGTTTTCTCTTTTGTTAGGTAATGCATCCCTTTAAATTAAAAAGTTCCACGGCAGGGAATGAGATGCTTAAAAATATTCTTTTAGCTTTAGATATATTGATACCCCATTGGCGCTAGATTATCTATAAGTTAGCTAAAGAGTTTGCTTTTATCATGAATACACTTCAATACAATTTATCCCTTAAATTTACAATTTTCTCTTCAAAGTATTTTTATTCATCGTAAACGGTTTTCATTACAAGATAGTTGTAATATTTATAATTGAAAAGTGTTTTAGGAAAACTAATACATATTTTTCACAAATAACTAATTTGATTAATTTTTTGATATCTGTAAATTAGTTATGAACCATTGGAAGCTAGTATTTAAGACTTGCAACATTAAAATTAATGACTGATTAACTAATTATTTATTGAGGGGTCACGTTAACTTGGAACGCAGAAAGAAAAAGCGATTAGTTAACAACAACAAAAAACAACTGGTTGTTGTTAGAGTGGCATGTCATGTCAACAGAAATTCAAGTGTAAGGAGAGCGATTTAGGCTTGGGTATCACTCTTAGCATCCTTCTCTAAACTTCCTTAGCCTTCACTTTAACAATAATGACGATTTTAATGACGATTGAGGTGAGCATTCGTTCTAACTAATCAGCTTACCGATCATGCAGCGACAGCAAATCTCAGTTTCTTTTGGAACAGGTTCCTAGTATTATATTTGCCTGACTTGGGTGATGTTCCTAGTCAGCAAATGGCACTATTACTTGCTTCTTTCCTTCTGGCTGAAGAAAGTGGCTCGCGTATTAAAGAAACGATATATATATATATACAGACACACAACAAATAGGCAGGGACATAGGATTCCATGCCACCTGTGACTGCACGGCTTGGTTGTGCTGCCAAATTCAATTCAATGTGGGAACTGGGGTCTCTGCGTGGTACTGCGCTGAATCCCTGATAATGCCGCCACCTACCGACCATTTCAGTTAAATGATCATAATAATATCCTTTTAGCCCCAATGTTTGTTTATTTTTCTGCAGGTGGCCCCAATCCTTCCCATTATTCCCATCTCCTTCTCTGTTTCTCTTTCCCATACGCTTGCTTTTCCTTCACTCCATTCACCAAAATGGCTTTGCAACCCAAGTTTCTTCCCCACAGACATGGCATATCACTGTGAAGGAATAAACTCAATTTATACATATATAGCTTGAACCATATGCTCACAAAGACAAAAAAAAGGAAAAAAAAAACAGCCATGAAGAGATTTTATCCCCCTCACTGCTTCCATTATTTGCTCTGGCAAATAACTATTAAAAGTTATCTCCATCAGTTTAAGATTTTTTGCAGATTTAGTTCTGATGGATTTTTCAAGAATAAATTAATTATTCTTGTGTCCGCAGAACACAGTTATGTTTCTTCTCTAACCCCTTGGGCTCTTCCTGTGGACCAGGCACGTGGCATATTGTAAGTTTTGGCTGTACAACATCGTTGGGTGTTTTTCTAGAGGTCAGAAAACGTGATTGCAGTTCCTGTACGCGAAAGTTACGGAGCATCTCAATGTCTTCCCCTGTATGATCCCGTCCATTTTATCCATGTGCGTTCAATGCACCGGTACCTCCACGTATGACGAAATATTCGGCCAAAACAAAAAAAAAATTCCACGAAATGGTTTTCTTGTGAATGTGGATACTTACTTACTTAGAATCATTAATCATTAATTCTTATTTTAGTCAAATATCCTCCATTAACCCGATTTACATGGAGAGAAAATGATGGAAAAAAATAAATTTTTCCTTAATTGGATGGGAGATAAATAGTGAGAGGAAAGAAAAGTTGTAGAGAAAATGTAGTGTAGATCCTATCATATTTTTATAATTTTCATTTTTTTAAAAGGATATGTTTTGTTTTCTCTCTCTCTTTTTTTTTCTTTCAACTTTTCTTTCCATCCAAACACAACCTTAAAATAATTGGTGCTCCAGGCGTTTGGTATTTTTGGATCCTGTTGGGAGGTGATGGCCTAGAATCACAATTCATGCAAGACGTCCACGGGCTCCATGTATCGATACAAATGATGTTCACCTAGGTCCATGGGCCACTAAATTGAGTGGGCCTATACTTGTGAATGTTCATCACTGGAGCCTCCACTAGGCAACCCCCGGGGCTGTCATCCTAGGAAATCTCTGGTTCTTTGTTCGGACGAGGACGAGGAGGACATGGTTAAACCAAAGCAGCCGAAGCCATCCAAGAAACACCCACATCCACATGTATGCTTCTATATAGTATTCTTGTGTTTGATTCACTCTTCAGGACTTGAAGTATGCATAATCATTAACTACGGAGATTCATACTCTTGTGCTTTCCTGCGTTTGTTTGGTTCAGTTTTCAAGATTTCAGATATTCATAGTCATTAATATGTCGATATTTCCGATCCGTCATTTGTACTAGGGAATTTCAGAGCTTCACAGCATCATAATGTCTTACCTAGGATAGGCAGCTGTTTCTTGACAGCGTGCGTGGTTGAGAGATTTGAATTTATATTCCAGCATTTGGTTCATCACTCTATAATGCGTAGGAATCGATCACATGGTGCAGTTAATTTACCTTCAACTGAAAGTTAACACTAAATAACAATGATCAAGTGGGTGCAGACTATAGAGCATCTTACAGCAGCCTCTGAGGTTGCATCAACTGTCTATTATTTGGGCATATCTTAAAGCCTTCCTGTTGTTTACGCCTAATTGAGCCTAGAACTCTCCGTAGGATATAACTGACAGGCTGGGGCTTCTCACTATTGGATTAGAATGAAAGAACTAATGGGAAAACCAAATGTAATATAGTTCTCGTTCAGGTCAATAAAAAATGTTATAATTCTTATTATTTCTGAATATTCATTCTATATCAACGATATGAAGGATTATGACCGTAACATAAATTTCCTTTGCTGCGAGCGAAAGGAATATATGATTCCACACCCTTGCTACATGGATTCAAAAAAACAAACTTTGTAGTACCTTTCTGCTGCTCCCTACTATAATTAACAAGTACTGGATAACACTCAACACAAAAAGGTAAAGAGGATGACTGGCAATGGCATAACGGCTTAATTATCCCCCTAAACATTCTCAATCATGGACTGCATGATTCCCTGGCTCTGCATTGGCCACATGGCTGTGCAAGTGGTAATCTTGTGTCAAAGATGGTACTTTTCCTCTTCAGCCCTTCGAGACTCTCCAGGGCCTCATTCTGATTCTCTATTACCGTTTCTCCCATATTGGGCCCATTGGACTATTGTGCGACCTTTGCTCTGTTCTGAGCCTACCCTTCCCTCCCAGACTTATCAGACAGCCCAATCTCTTCTTGCGTTCTATCAATAGCATGGTGTCTTAATGCTGAGTAATCTGCTTGTGGAAGGCAGATTGAATCTGCCATCTCTGACTTTATATCTGTGGGCGGTTAGCCTGCACCTTTAGGGAAGTTACAACTACCAGTTATTATTAGAGAGTGAAATTTAGCTGTTTTGCAAATTAAAAATATGGAAAACCATAGAATAATGGAATCTTCTGCATCAATGTGGTCATAAATCCAAATGTGTTGCTTTTAGGGATAAGTGATGTTATTTTATATGCTGGTCACCCTATTCTATTGGATGGCAGGTCAAGAAGCAAGGGAAACAGGTTGATGTTTCCCAGTTATGCTCTCAGTTGGATATGTTGGGCCTTCGGATTATTGAGGTGACTGCAGACGGCAATTGTTTCTTCAGGTTAGCCCCTATGCTTCACATGTATTTGCATTCACTATTCATGACATTTGATATGTGAAAATACTTGAGGAAGTTTTGGTGCTGTGTTACATACTAGGCATTTTCATTTGTACTCAAAACATCAATTTTCACAACATCTACTCTTGTGAAACTGAGTTAGATAAAGCCCTGAGATCTTGCCCCTGTCAGATGGGATTTGAATGCCTTATTAGTCACACCCCTTCCTCCTTGCTTCTATCACCAATTAGTATGTCACTCTAATACTTGTTATTTAATAATGTGTTTAATACACCAATGTTTGAAGAACAATTCATCTTATCTTGTGGATCTTTCTTATGCAGAGCCCTTGCCGATCAATTGGAAGGTAATGAGGAGGAGCATCAGAAGTATCGGAGCATGGTCGTAAAACATATTACGGTATGTTGCTTATGAAAGAGAAAAGAAGCCTTACGATTCTTTCATACCCTCTTTGCAATCAATGTTTAATGATTACTCTCGTAGATTCTATTTTCAATGTTGTTTACTCTCTTCAATCCTAAATATAAGCCCCTATTTGTAGCATTTCTAAGTGATGGTTATTTTTTTATGTAACACATGTTTAAGGCCATTTTAATGTGTTTGTGTTCGTGACACCAAGAGACATCAACCTACAAGACATCACTCTAATTGCTACATAGGTTTACTTTACAGAGCATCACTTGCTAATTTTCCTCTTCTAGCTTGAAAGCTTGCTTTCTCATGTCAGTTCTCTCTCTTTTCTGATTGAAACCCTCTTGTCATAATCTGGTTTTGAAGCTGTAATTAACAGGACAACCGGGAAATGTTTGAGCCCTTTATTGAGGATGAGGTCCCATTTGAGGAATACTGCCAATCCATGCAAAATGATGGCACATGGGCTGGACATATGGAATTGCAGGCAGCTTCTCTTGTAACACACAATAATATATGCATTCACCGGGTTGGTAGTAGTAATAATTAATGCTTTCTAAGGATATCCCACTTATCATTTATACTTATGTGGATACTGATTATTGATTTAGTCATTCATATTTTAACTGGAATGAAATGCCATGGTGGAGGATTGCCCATTATATCATGTTTTCCATGCAATTTTTTTCATGGGTTCATGATTATGAAGACAAACATGTGCCTACACACATACACAAGGGGACAGGCTCCTCTAAGATGTTGGATAGTTTCTGCTTATTGTTATCCCACAAGGTTCATGGAAATTCACATATTCCTTGGTTTTCTTGAAACAGAACATGTCTCCTCGTTGGTACATTAGAAATTTCAATGACCGTGGAGCGCAAATGATCCATTTGTAAGTATTATTGAACATACAGTTTTGTACTGTGAAGAAGCGCTACATTTGCTTGCATGATTGTGGTGCAATATATTCTTGAAAAATGCTTTTTTTACTGATCAACTCGTTACTTTTTCTCCTTCTTCAAATCTATATATATTCTTAAATAAACAAATAATAGTAACTCGGCACTGATGATTGCATCTGTGGTATGATGAATGACAACTTGGCCCTGGTGTAGGAACCTACTTTCAACTGATTCATATATATCATTGGAGCTATTTAGAAGAAAAACTCACAAAAGCAAGATGCAAACATCCATTCCTTGCCTCTTGATGAGAATTTCCATTGATGGTTTTGCCAAGGATCTGAAATCTATAGTTAAATAAAGTCTTATTTTTATCATAGACATTCTTGATTCCATTTGCTTAATTAGTAACTAATGGTAACCTATCTAGTAACCCATGCCATTTTTTGATTTAGGGGAACACAACATTGTCTACTACTTTTCCATGTCCAATAAATAGATCTATTTATGCTTGTAGCTATGTTTCAGAGCATCCATGTCAATAGGTTGTCTAGGAACAATTTTTTTCATTTCTATATTTTAACCTATACAACATTTTCCTCATCTGGCATATAAATTTTGACGGGGTAAGTATCCTTTTCCAGGTCTTATCATGATGGAGAGCACTATAATAGTGTACGGTTAAAGACTGATCCTGGTGATGGGTCTGCAAGGCCAATTGTGATCAAGGTCTTTGTCAGAATCCTGTTTCCGAACTCCCAAGTTAAAATTTTCTTCTTGCGTTACCCTAAAATTTGAGCAGAACAAAAATTTCAGTTATATTAGCTACTAGCTGATCTATTCTAGTTTGTGAAAGGCTGATGCTGATCTTTCAGCAACATCACATCAAGCAAAAGTCGGGGCCAACAAGTCCCACAGGCAGTCTTGTGGGGAAACCTTTCAGTCAGGGTCCATAAAGGTGGTCATGGCAGGAAGTGGATGTGAAAATGCTGAAAAAGCGGAACAGGTATGAAGTGCTCGTTCTCTCTGACTGTCTCCTTCCATGTTTATGCGCCTTGTGTTCCATGACTAAAATTTCAGTTCAGGGAGATATCTTGACAATTGGTACTTTTTAAGAAAGTGACTTTGCATGAAACTTTCAGGTATATTTAAAATATGTCTTCATGATGGCAGATTCTGGAACAAGTGAACGGAGATGTTGATGCTGCGATAGAGTTTTTAATAGCGGAACAAGGAGTGGAAAAGAGCTTTACAAAGTATGATTCACCTCCCAGCCAGGTTGATGCTTCTGGTAATGGCCAATCAGTGAATATAAAGACTTGACAAGCATTAGTTTCTGTTCAGAATTGTGTTTTGCTCCATGACCTTATGTTTTATATATTTCAGGCATGCCTGTGTTTAGTCATTACTATTTAGCATCAACTATTATGAGCATCATTTCCACTCTAATATTATCCAAGCTCCCATCTTTCTCCCTTACCTAGAGAAAATAATAGAGGAAAAATATCTTTTTGGCTTTATGCTAATTTTTTCTTTAATTTCTGAGGATATCCAGTCCGCGATGAAATTAAGAACAAAGAAGACACAACAGGGGCTACCCCCACCAATGATGGGTCCAATAATAGCTCTACAAAGATCAATGGCATCAGCAGATTGCAAAGAAATGAAAAGGTTTCTTTTTCTTACTTTAGGGGTTTTATAAATATGCTATGCGTGCACTCCATTCTTATCTATATTTCTTTTACACTATTTTTGTCTGTCCCCTGGTGTTTTGTTGTCTTAAATGCAGAATATTCCTAGAAACAAGCTCTGCCCATGCGGTTCAAAAAAGAAATACAAAGCTTGTTGTGGTGCTGCCTTGGGGAGACAATCTGCCAAGTTTGTCGTGTATGCATCATCTATACAGATTTTGTCTCCTTGGAGTTTTTCAAATAGATCATTTCAAGAGCTTTTGCATCCCATTCGTTGAATTTTGTGTTGGTTAATACTTAATATGCTTTGACGGGCTTTGAGAATGTAGTTTGAAGAGTTGTGCAACAGATTTTTTGTTTGACCGATGTTTTTATTGTATCAGGATCCAAGCGGCTGACACCAGGAAGGGTAGGAAAGAAAAGAAGCAACCAAAGAAAGGTGTTCCTACTAGAGCTGATGTAATGCACGAATATGATGATGGAGCGACGCTAGACATGGGTGCTCTTTGTATTTGACATGCATTCCAGATGTAAGATACAAGACTTGAATACTTAGTATTATTATCTACAGCAAATTTCTAAGCTTTTCATGATTTGATTCATGCTATCATGTTGCCAGTTAAACTTTGTAGCCAGTTACCCACCCTTCTAATATGAAGCATATAGCTCTTTTATTTTTATGGTGCTGTACGATTCTATTGCTATTTTTTAGCAAGATGCTAGCGAAAAGGGAGATCAACAAATCCTTAAGTGCAATTATGACGTTGTTAGGCACAGCTGATGATGCATGATTTTCATCTTGCAGGTCCTTCTTACACACAATATCGGACTACGCTACTAGCATGTATAGCACAATATATGGCTGGACTCCTTTCGTTTTGGTAGAAGCGGAAATCAAGATAGAAAAAGGGATGATCTTAAACAGTGGAAACATGTTATATAATCGTTTATATTTTTTTCATTTTTTTTCTAGATTTAGATGATTTTAGGAGCCTTTGTGGGGGTGGGGGTTGGATGGGATGAGAATGGGCTTTCTGAATTACATCTTGAATAGGATCCAATGTGATGTTCAAAGCACTGGCCCAATCTGTAAAAGGTGTTAGAGAAGAATTCGGCCTAGTTAAAACAAGCTTAAAAAAAAGGGAGGATAGGAAAATCTCTATTTTGATTGTCTTGTGCTCGATAATTAAAATTTTAAAGAATTAGTGCTTCCTTTTAAATTAGGGAAGCGTGAAAATTTAAATCCCTCCCCATGTCCAAGAGAAATGGTTCCAATTTTCCATCATACTAAAAGTTTATCATGTGGATGGAGAGGAAAAGAATATTTTAGGTCTTCCCTAATGAGTTGAAGGATGGACCGCAAGGCATCTAAGGCTTAAAAGTTATTCATAGGAAAATTTCTATTCGTCTCCATTTCCAACTGGCGCATTGAGTTAAGTTAAAATCAATATCTAAACGTTTTTCTAAACATTTATTCGAGTGGGGTAAACATATTATTTGTAACCAGCTGTCTGGATGTATGTTGACTGATTGAAATGCAATGGTTTGTGACAAAATATCTATCAGTGGGATGTTTAAGGAGAGGTCTCAGACAATCGGGAGCGTTGTGTTTGTTTGTCAGGAAATGTCTTGCTCAATGCCCGGAACACAACCAAAAAAGGAGAAAGCATCACATATCAAGTATTCCTATCCTAACTTTAACAGGATAAGCATAATCTTTTGACATCATTAACCTGACAAAGTATCCTGTTCTGGTAAATAAACCTCCAAGTTCCTGCCGATCTAATAATTAACGGACGAAGTTGTTGGAGAAATGCCTTGAAATTAAAGGACACCATGATCCTAAAAAAGTTCCCTCTTTCTCCCAATGTGTGAAACAGAGACGAGAAAAGAGAAACAGGCATTCTTTCAAGGCTTCACTCCTTAGGGCTGAGAGAGCTCGGTCCTGGTTTTAGACACGTAGGCTATAAATTTGCATTGAAAGAGTTTCCATTCATACCAATTTTAGTTGGCAACCTACAGATGAGTCATTAAAGCCCTCGGGTGTATCTATGTTCAGAGAACACTGCTGTTCTTGCACTCTTCAAACTTGCAATAAAAGGAATAGAATCAATATCACCTCTCATCACAAAAATACTCAGTAGTGTTCCATAGAAGCAAGAGAAGTCACATACAAAATGACTTTGAGTTACTTGTCCATAACCATCAAGCTTTAGTTTAGCAAAAATATGATATATATATATATATATGGCGGCATGCAGTGACATCAGTTATGAGGTAGGTGAAGAAGAAGAAGAAGAAGAGCTTGCGTTAAACACCAAAACTTTACCAGTAGAAGAAAGAACAGTGGACCTCCAAAGTCCACAAAATTCAACAAACCCACCTAAATTAGAAACAACCTATTAAAACATTTCAATTTTTGCTGCATATGGGACCAAGTAGGTTTCGGTCTCTCTCTACGCTTTTTGGCCTGCCCATTAGGATCGTAGCATCATCTAGACACCGTTCCTTTTTGGGACGAAACAATCAGTTGGAAAATTGAGGAAAAGTCATTCATTTCCTTGTATTGGAAATTCGTAAACATTTCTGATTGACCCAACTGGAAAATACATAAACTATCTTAACGATTAAGCGTATTTGACAAGCAACACTACTAATAGCGTTTTTCCTGTTAATTGGTGTCTATTCCCCCCATCATATTTCTTGGCAAAATTCAAGGTTTCATGAGTGTCAGCCATCATAAATTGATTTATGAGCCTCCCTTGAGGCAACGAGGCCTTTCAAATTACCTTCTTTAATCTTCCGTGGCCACTGATTTTTCTTTTTCTTTCTATCTTGGGAAAAAGCACTTGCGTGAACACTCCGTGCTCAAAGCGGAATGCGATGTGTAATCAAATTCACATCATATCCACGTACATAGTCATATATATATATATATAATATGACTGTTTAACTTCGTTCAAGGAAAGTGAAAACTGAAATGTACCCACACCAAACTGATTAATATTAATCTTTGTTTCTAATTAACTATAGCATTCGAGCAAGAAATATCAAGTCTTCACGTTAAGTGATTAAGGTTTCTCTATTGAGGGCTTACTTGTTACTCGTCAGTTTTTCAGACTTTACATGATTTCCCTATGTTGAGCCAATAAAAGAGGGAATTTGCTCAACAAATGGGTAAAGCAATCTTCTATATTGGCAAAGGAGGAACAAATCTATTCTTCTCATTAACGATCATATATAGTTTAAAACCTTAATCCAGACGTCAAGCACACAATGCATGGCAAAATTAGCATAACGATTAACATAAATAACGGAGAACACGCTTTCTTCTTCTTCTTCATCTTCCTCCTCTTTTCTTTTTCCTTTTCTTTTCTTCTGTGTGTTGCATTAACTACAATGCAAGTTATCCCAGAAACAGATAGAGTTGTGTCCTTTTCTCTTTCCTAATTTATAATTCTTGTCGTGCTCACCAACGTAACATTACTCTCAGTGCTGGTCCGCGAAGCTTTTTTTTTTTGGATCAAATCTTAAATTCTTGCGGTAATAATTAAAGTGAATGCCCTAAGAAAAATATAATTATGGCAAATTGAATGCGTTGGATTGGAGAGGGAGAGGAGAAGAAGAAGGAGGTAGGTCTCACATCAGAAGCACTGATTATAATTTTTGCCGGGTAGCTTTCTGTAATGATACCACCTTAAGGGAAACGACTGGCTAATAAAGATAATTGTCTTGTCTAAAACCACCTTTATAAGACTTTCACCTAAAGCCACCCATTATATATCTTAATTTTTAGGACTGTACATGTTGTCTCAGTGACATCATCTGTGGGATTAGCATCAAATTAATTAAGAGTGGAGTTCACTGTCGGCTCATTATAAATAACAAAAGATAATAATCTCTATTGGCTGTGTGTCGTCAAGGACACCAAACGCATGCCTTTGGAGCAACGATTGATGTGACAAAAATCCATCTCTATTTACCCAGAAACATCTTTTAACAATTTGCTATAGTGTATGCCGACACTTCACCACCAAATTATGAGCCCCTACATATGTGTGCACTATCTTTTTCTTTTTGGTGATATATATATATGCTCATTTTGTTATGAACAAATTAAAAAGGAAAAGTGATAATAAAAGATAGTTAAAAACATGAAGCAGAATGGTATGGAAGGGGATATACACAGTGTACAGCATATCGGTTGATCTTGTGTTTCTCACGTTTAACAAAGATAGGATATAATTAGGCATTAGATGTAATTAATTAATGTATAACTCAAGTGGGAAGTTAGCAACATGTATAAAAGCATGTGTAATGGAGACCATCATGTGATTATATGTGGAGTGAGCGCTCACGTTATTAGATTCTTGGAGGCTTGACATATCTCTAATAAGGCCACTGTGTACGAAGCATCCTATGAAACCAAAGAAGGTTGACACAGATATACCTCTCACACAAAGCCACAGACAACACTAATCCTATTCTTACGCATTGTGCACTAACTGAGTACGCCATCCAACCTTTCCTTTTGTGAACTATGTGTCACGGGGCCATTACCCTCTCCTCAAAAGATGCACCTAGTGGGGTGTGCAGCGCCCACGTTTATATAGCCCAGGACCCCTCCACACCTATCCGATGTGGGACTCCAAGGAGTCACCCGTGACATATGACACCACCACGTGACGCAAACCCTATTCACTGCCACACTCCCCTTCAACGTTGGCTCCTTCAACTTACTTTTTATATAACCATGGTAATAAGTACATATGAGATAACTCGACTAAGGGTTTCCCGTGTTTGTGTCAAATCTGGGTGTCTTGGCTTAATATAAACAGACTAGAGTTTTAAATGTTCACACACACACACACACACATATATATATATATGAATTTTTTTTTTTTTACTTTTGTTTCTTAATTTCTTTGGATTTGTAGGAATTAGGAATTACGTAGCAATGTCCAAACTACGTACTATCAACTTAATTTGCGTTTAGAATTACGTTTCTCTAACCTCTCAAAACCATGAGAGACAGTTTTCGATTCCATATTTTGAGCATTTCCAAATGCCCCAAACTTCGTCGTCTAACCTGAATTTGTTTCCATGTCCATAAAAGACTTACCCGATTTGTGGGGTAACTTAAAATAATAGCCGATGCTACCAGAAACAGACAGACAGAGACGACACGGTAGACATGGATTTAATGGTGTGATGAGGACATGATTAACTAGAGATTAAGGGAAGGAGCCGAGGATGTAATCCAGCAGCGCCTGGAAACATCAACAAACTGGTCGATGATGTCTGTATAGAAATGAACAAAAACAACGTTGCCAACGCCGAAATCGCAGACAACAAGCAAAGGGGTGGAAAACAACAGTTAGCGATGGATAAAAATGAATGTAGAATAATGTTTGGGGGCAAATTAAAAAGGTGGGGGACCAAGGGGCCGAAGCTTGGGGGGTTTCTAGGTGTTGCGCTCTTAAGAGAGGGTGCTCCACGCATTTGTGGTCCACCCTCTTAACGTAGGACCAAAGGAATGAATGATGTTCCCATATTTCACTAAAAAAAAAAAAATGATGTTCCCATATTACTTTGATGATAAGCCCATCCAAACACACCCAACTTCTTAATGAAGTTGCACATCCATGCATGGACCATATTCTAAAACAATACAATATTGAATGATATTGAATTCTCTAGATCTTTGACACTAATGAGAAATGAAAATGCTTGGGAACTCGTATCCGAAGAACTGCCTATTGGGTAGAAAAACTCCTTAAACCTATAAATATCACTTCTCATGTGAGGCTGCCCAAAATGAGACTCATAATTCTCTCAATTATTATCATATTAGTATTATTAAAGAAAATGGAAGCCAGCGGCAATCACACAGACGACCCAACTTGCTTTATGATATATATATATTTATGAATTCAAGATATGAACAAGTGAAAGGTGTAGGGATGCGATGAAATTGCAACCGTTGAAGAAATCCCATAAATGGAAACAGTCCTGTTGGGGGAAAAAGTGGTCTCCACACAGGGCTTTTCCATATTCATGTTATGCTCTCCTTTTTTATTCGCGTACCCGTCTCTTTTTTACTTTCTCTCCCCACCTTGTCTTACTCTTTGCATATATCCCCCCACCTTCCTCTGTTTTTCTCCCCCTTCCCCCTTTCTTTCCCTTTCCCACAATCTCTCCTTTATCATAACCTTTCATTAACTCACTTCATTGCTCATAATTTCAGTTCACGCCACTTCTTCGTCACAAGTACTTTTCATCACCTCCAACACCACACCACACATATTTACAGAAACTAATAATATATACATACATATATATATGGATTATGTTCAATGAAAAAACACCGTGACTTTTGAAAAATTACTGGATCGTCCTGGTGGCGTTTGCTTTCTTTAGGCCTGTAATGACATGCGGCCGTTATATCTCAGAGAGAGAGAGAGAGATGTGCCATGAAGATGCGATGCAAAGAAGAGAAAGGAAAGGAGATCTAAGGGGAAGAGGTAGGGCCTGAAACTAGTGAAGGACATGGCCAAATTGTACTACTACTCTCTCACCAATTAACCCTCACCACTTTTGTTTTCTTCTTCCCTTTACGTAAAATCAATGCCCCTGCCATTTTCTGTAATTTGGACCACTTCCTTGTTAACCTATCCCATCCTGGCTCCCTCTCTCTTTCACTGTTCCCCCACACAAACATGATATTATCTCAAGAGCAATCCAATATAGCCCTATTTCGCTACATAAAAAGTATATGTGTATGTTTTATTTATATATATTTTTGCTACAACAGCAGTGTCTTGATTTGGGTAAAGAAACAAGAATTGGGCGGGTAATTTTCCCTTCTGCGTATGGCATCAAAAAGAGGAGGGTGTTGGGCGCATTATAAATGTCTGACTCTGATCTGAAAAAGAAAAAAAAAAAAAAAGCATCAAAATTTCATGGGAATGAGGATGGCCAAGTTTTGTGCCTGCTTTTCTAAAAATATCTAGGAGTGACGCTGGCGATGATGGAAGCACTTGTGCTCTATCTTATTCAACCCCACCTAACTAAACTATATGCCAAATGGGTCTTGATGATTATTATTATTATAATATTCATTCGTGCCAGTCGTGTTACTATGCAACTAACACGATAACACACTTCATTAAATATTGTGTCTGATGCATTTCCAGGTTCTCAGACTCTGTTCCCTCCCACGCTCACAAGCGTATCCCCAGGTTAACCATCAATTGCTCTCTCAGCCTCTCTTATTGCATAAGGTGAAATCCCAAAAATAATCAAACCCTCACCCTTCAATGTCCCTCTTAGAAACAAGGGCCAGTACTGCTTTAACATTATGATTATTTTATCAGACCAAACGGAACAATCAGTGTTAGATATCTAAATGGGATTAATTAAAAAGAGAGAGAGATTATAGAGTAGTAGGACCCGGGGGGGAGGGCATTGGGACCTTTATGGTCTGGTGCTTGTGGGTGTCAGTCACTCGCACCCAATGAAAGGGTGTCCTTTTGAAGCTTTAGGAGAACAAAGATAGGTCTCTCTCGTCATAATAGCTGTGTCTGACTGCTTTTGTCCGAGAGAACTGTTTTAAAGGACAACCTTGATGGAGACTATTCATCCCCCAACCCCGCTCATATTTCCCACATACGCTTTAGAAATACCACGCCAGTAAAATCACTCTTTTTCTCTATATTTTTTCAGCCAAAGCTACTGCTACGCCAACAGCTATCTCCACATTTCAGAGGCCAAAATTTGAGGGCTTGTTTTGTCAGATTTAACAACGGCCGGTTTCTTTCCACCTAAGCAAAAGGCCACAAATATAACGGCAGATGGAGCTTCAGAGTGTAGGCGAGGGCAATTTAAGAAAAGCATATGATATAGTGGTTCGTCATAAATACCATGGAACGCAGAAAAGATCACAAGTTTTTTACTCAGGAACAAGAATATCTAGTTATAGATTTCGTCGGTTTGTCAAGTTTGACCAAAGGCACGAGCTGGCGTTTCCCAATTTGGAGTGTCTTCTTTTATCCCCTTTGTTTCACCTCAATTATAAAAAACCCCATGAGGCCTGCCTGCCTGCTGCATGAGGCACACAAACACGGAAGCAAAAGAATCTAAGCTCTAAAAACTGCAACCATTTTTTTTACACGCTCAAATCACAGTGTAATTCAAATGGGTAAATCCCAAAAGATAAAAGATAGAAGATTATTAGAATTTAGAGGAGACGGATTAAAATGGCTAGGCAGAAAAAAAGATCCTAGAGTGTGGGTCAGTTGGGTCTCATGAGAGTGTGGAACCCATTTTTCTGCAGCCATCCTTGTGAAAGTCTGTTAATCTGCGTTGGGAATCCTGATGATGCTGCAGCAGTTGCTATATAATGAGCCTGATGAATATTAGGAGGAGGATGCTCGCTCATCGACAGTGAAAGATCACTCCCTATTCGCCCTTCGTTGCTGCTGCTCGGAAACTGCAACACAATCCAAAATCGCTTAAAATAAATAATTCAAACAAGCATGCTGCATTGGTTGGTTTTTTTAAGTCGAGAGAAAATAGGCGCGGACATGAAAGCTTGGTGGGTGGAGATGTGACGGAGCAAAATTGTTGATCATTTGAGGCTCTCTTGATGTCCGGTAGCCGCCAAATCTATGCATTTCTCTAGATGCTGCAGATTGAAGCTGATGAGTTTGACCCAACAGCCTCAACCCCTCACCCCCACCGCGTCCATTATCCAGCAGTGTCAACTACAACACAAGACGCAGCAAAAGCGTTTGAAATCAATTATTGGTTCACTTAATTGAATCGAACGTTACAAACATTACACCAACCAACCTTCGGCCTGATTGATCCTCCTGTATCGTTCCCCAGTGCTTGAGCACTGCTATTGCCTTGCTTTGAGCTGGAATTGCCCAGACTTAAATCCAGATTGTGATCCGCTGCGTTACCAGTGGATTCTGCCCAACAATAATGTAATGAATACTTCATTATCAACAGTGGTGTATAAGAAAAGCACTTGAGTAAATTATAACCGGAGTTGGTTTCCCAATTATGGATTAATTACCAGAATTAAGCTCATTCTCGTAGATGCTGGGATCGAAATTAGTGACGGCCTCCTTGCCATTACATTTTATTGCTGCTTTGTCGTAAGCCCTATATATGATGGGAGAGTTACCCGAAAAAGAATGAAAATTTCAAAACCCTAACGTTTGGCAGGCATGGGAAGATTTAAAAAAAAAAAAAAAAATCGACAACGTATTGGAGCAGAAGATACCTTGCAGCTTCAATCTCCGTGTCGAACAAACCAAGATAGACGTACCTGGTTAAATGAATCCATATAATAACGTTAATAGTTGTGCAGGACAACTATGATAGGCACACAAAGAAGGAAAAGCCAGGAGCATAAACATGTGCACATACTTTTTGCCAAGAAATTGGCCCATTCGAGCCTCCCATCTTCCGCACTTGTGCAGAGTCACGCCTCTATATTTGGAGCTTCCTCTGGGGAACCCAGTGCTTTGTCGACGAAGTACGTGCACAAACTCTTCCTTCGTTAAATTGCTCATCTATCAATGGCATTCAAACCGAAAGCAACCACACCAAAACATTTAATTTAAAATAATTATATCAAACACTGTACAAGATAAGGCATTGATGGTCGAGATAAGATCAGGCTCCGGCCAGTTCATGAACCCGTCTCTTTCTCTCTCATCATTACCTGCTTCAAGTCTTCTTCGTAGTCTTCAATGTTGAAGTTGATGTCGGCCTCTACTCCCCGGAACTTAATGGCCGCTCTATCATATGCACTGCGCACAGAAGAGTTAAACAAGCGAAACTATTATTATTTGAATCTTAGATTTTCCAGAACGATGAATTTTATTATATCTTATTGCCTGCAAGACATAGAAAAGTAATATTTACAAGCTTTGGTAAAGAGAGAGCAAGTGCTCACCGAGCAGCTGCATGTGCCGTGTCAAATCCACCTACACAAATTTACCCACACAAAAACCATCTCATCGTCAGTTATCTATCACACCCCATATTTTCTCCCCCAATCCAAACAACAAAAGTAATATTTTTTTAAGTCTCTGAGAACAAAATAAGTCAAGGGAACTTTATTTTTAAAAAATAAATAAATGATCATAGAAATGACACCGAATATAAATGGTCTTACCCAGATACACTTGTTTTCCACAATCCCTGCAATAAATCCGAAACAATCAAAACTTGATTGGACGGCAGTTGAATGAAAAACAAAGATCGACGAAATGGATCTTGGTTCCGCATTTTATGGAATGGAGAGGACTAACCATATATGGGACTCCCAACGACCTGTTCTTCTGTAAAAGGTAACTCCTCTATACTGAGAGCTCCTTGACCTTGGTCCTCGCCGACTTTTTTTCATCGGCTGCGACGACACCTCAACGGATTTTCCTCCGCCACCACCAGCACCGCCGACTGCCTCCGGCTGACAGAATCTCACGCCCACCCAGTGCGCCCGAGGGAAGGCCGTGCTCGCTCCAGCCGATGACACGGCCGCCGCCTCCTCCTCCACCGGGAAAAACTGCCGGGTCACGGGTGGGTCACTATCCATGGACTCGTCCTGATTCACGCAGAACCCGAATATCTTGCTGCTTTTCTTTCTCAATGTTTTGCTCCTCCCACCGTCATCTTCCTCCGATCCGTCCTCGATTACGACCGCCGATGAACTTGAATTCGACATAGATCCGACCCTTTTCCCTTTGTCCTCGTCTCCGTCCATGGATGTCTTCAGGGAAGAACAGCCTTCGGATTCCTCGTCCTTTCTCCAATCGGGCGAGCCATTCAGATCCCACATTCTTTTTTGGCTAAAGATTTCAGCTTCTGAGCTAGCAACCAAACTACAGAGGCACTGACGATGGGAATCGAGCAAGGAGCTCAGATTTCTGATTCCCACTACCCCATCATCAGACAAGCGAAAAAAAAAGAAGAGGGAAACTTTTTTCTTCGGAAATAGAAAATTAAGGAGTTAGCGTGTCTTGTTCCGGCTTCTACGAGCCTGCTTCTGCGTGAGTGAATAAAATAATGGAGATGCTCGATAATTGAGAATGGAGGGGGGCAAAATTAAACCTAGGACGGGTAAGAGAGGGAGTAAAAAAGAGGTTGGTGTAGCGAAAAGGTAGAAAAGGAAGGAGATGTTCGAAGATCTTTGTTTACCCCCCAGCTGCCCAATACAGCATAGACGAGGCCAGTTTCAGCGAGCTAAGCCGAAAGCATCTCACCTTCTCCTTAACACCATCATCCTCTGTCTCTCTCTCTCTCTCTCTAGCCACTGGCCTCTCTCCTTTCTTTTCAATGACTCATAATTCACCTTGGCTCTCTCTCTCTCTCCCCCCCTGTGAATTGTCCTTTATTTCTTTCGTTGCTGCATTCATGTACTCTTGAAAATGTTGATTTGTAAATACAAAAAAAGAAAAGAAAAAAAGTTTATTTGTATTTAATTCACTCCTACTATTTACTATTTTTTCTATTATGTGTATGCTATAACTTACGAGGGGGAAAACAGGGAAAGAAAGAACCATCTCTTTCTTAAACAACTTTCCCACGTTAACCAGATCGAAAAGCATCTCGACTCTCTCTCTCTCTCTTGCCTCTAAGTTACCCACTAATGGAAATAGACAGCGCAAGCACTCCAAAAAGATAGATAATAACTCAAATATAACTTTTCCTACCTTGTAATCGTTAATCATTCCCATCATAACTCACGCAAGTCATCTCCGGCCATTCCCATCTCTCTCCATCCTTTGCATTTGTAATTAATTAAAAATAAATAAAAGAGGGGTGATGACTAAATTTCACCAGTGTGGGCCCAGAGGAGGTCGAAATAAGGAAGGCAGTGAGGGTGGGGAAATGAGGGTAATTTGGGAAAGGGAGGAGAAATGATCAAAGAGGGGCGTAGGGGTGGAGGGGAGAGAGGGGAAGGGGGTTTGGTATCAGAAAAGGAAATGGAATAATAGGAGGAAAAGGAAACTCTTTCCAGAAAAGTCCAATGAATCCAAGAGTACGGGAGGAGGGCCACATTTGCCTCTTTCGTTCTCCAAACGACCAATGGCCTTCCCACTCTGTACCTCGTATTTATGACCCATTCCCCCTACCTCACTCTCCTCCCTCCGCGCGTGCGCCAACCCCTCTTCCTCTTCGTCTCCCTCCTCGGTCCTTTTTGCCCCGCGTTTACATTTAGAGCTTGTTTATCAATCATTTTTATAAAAGTTGAAGTAAAATTTATTTTATATACTTACATCAGATTACGTATAATCACTTTTTAAAAGTTAATCTCAAATAAGTTTATAATCTCTCTACCTTCACCCATTTCATAAACAAAATAAACCACCCCCAAAAAAATATTTTAGATTTTTTTTATTAGCAGTAGAAGCTATTTTTCTAACGTGATTTACTGTTTGTGAAACAATACATGAGATAAGTTTTATTTCAACTTATAAAAATATGATTTCCCAATGTTTTGGCAACCTGATACTTTATCTACATTCCAATTTTGTTCTATCTCCTACCATGATAATCGTTGGAGAATTATGTTTGCGTCAACCAAAATAAAATTTAACTTACATACTTACTTTGTAAGCTATAAATCACGTTGAAAAGTAGTTGTTACCACTAATTTAAACAATTTTTTCATTCTTCAATCACACGCAACCACATTTATTCACCCTCTAATGAATTATTCTACTGTGATAGTTAGGGGTGTACAAAGACCATACCGGATTTATACTCACCCCCAAGGTCTGGTCTAATATAAATTTTGGGTTGTAAAGACAATTTAACATTTGATCCGATACAACTCTAGCCCAATATCAGGTTGGATTAGTTTAGGCACTCTGGGAACCTTATTTTAATTTTTTCCTCATTCACGAATGATAACATTTTAACATAATATCACAAAATTAATAAAAAAACCTCAAATTATATAAATCATATGTCCAAAATGTTAAAATTTAAGTATAAAGCAATTACCTTTAACATTTAACAATAATGAGTATTATTATTATCATATAAAATTAAAAAATAACTCAAGTCAAATTGAATTATCAGATTGTTGCACATCACATCCGCGTGGCATGAACAAAGAAAGCGTGGGTCGCAGGGGTGGGAAGGTTGAGGAGCGTGGGGTGTGAGGCGTGTGTGCGAATGTCGAAGCCAACTCAAAACCACGGGGCCAAAGATTGAGCGATAGATTCGTAGATAATTAAGAGATATCATCACGGTTGACATCATGGACGTTTTACAAAAATTATAAGACAGCGCAGAATAATAAAAAAAGAAAAAAGGCACTGGTAGCAGCAATGATATAAATAAAAAAAACAATTATTAAACAACAGAGTGAGAAGCAGAGGGGGGTGGGGGGCTGTTAAGAAATTAAAAAGACATAAAGAAGGCCACGTCAGGACGCACCACGGGCAGACAAAATTGCCGTCAAGTCCAGCCCCAGAAAAACTAGGAACGTGCTTATCCTCGTTCTCATACACACACACTCTCTTATCACGCCAATCAGAGGGGGAGGGGGGTCTCATCCACGCTCTTTCAAATAAACAACCCCAACCTTCCCATAATGGAAGTGGGACGAGGCTCTCCTCACAGGCATGTTTTCCTCAACTGGAAACAGTGCCCCCAACCCCCTGGGCCCCCACCCCCTCTCTCCCTCCTTCAATAATTCAAGCCCAGGCCCACCTTCCTTGTTGCGCAGTGTGCACCACTAGGCCCACTGACTTTATTAGTCTTAACCCCTAGGCCATGTGTCCAACCAACCTTTTAACGTCATAGTATAAGTTATTTTTTAAATATGATTTACGATTTATAAAATAAATATATAAGATGCGTTTTGTTTCGACTTGAGTTAATGTGATTTTCTAATACTCATACAAATAAGCCTAATGCCCCGCGTAGGGCTGCACATTGGACGGACTGGACCGGACCAGAGCCCAACCCGAAGTCTAGTCTGTTTTTTAGTCGGGCTGGGCAAAGCAGTCTTTGGTCTGGTCCACCAGTCCAGTGGACCAACATTCGGGCTAGACTGGACTATGGTCCACTGGACTGGTGGACCGGTCCAGGTAGTCTAGGACCTTAATATTCTTTTTTTTTTTCCATTTCTCTCAATAGTAAAAGCCTTCAACCATATTAAAAATCATCATAAAACTTTAACATCCATAACAAAATCCAAATTAAATTCTCCCTAGTCTAACCCTATACAAAAGTCTGTGAGTGTGTCTAAAGTGTAAGCGCTGAACGGCTGAAGTGAACTCTTTGGGTTAGGGTTTATGAAGAATTTTTTTTTTTTT
>QFDD01000896.1:0-32261 GCA_006871305.1 Vachellia collinsii
TTGTAAGGCATAAAAAGAGAAAATAATTTAACCTTATTTAATATATCTCCTCATTAAATTTTTATATGAAATTTCACCTTTAATTTATTATTGTGTTGAGATTATTCTCATATGATATAATACATACCGAATGGAAATAAATTTAAAAAATTGTTAAATTTTAAATTAAAATTAATGAAATTTAAAGTTTTTTTTAAAAAAATTTTATTAAATATATTGAAAATATTTATAAATAAAATTAGAAAAGTACAATCAGATCCTCGTTTATTGTGAGATTTTCTAACAAAGAATTTCTTAGGGACCGTTGAATATGGAGCGGGCAGTTAATAGCTGGGTGGGCGGTGGGGTGTGGGCCATATAGTCAGCGACAGATTGGAGAGAGAGAGAGAGGTATTGATGTGAGTGGGGGTCACGTGATTTCATCCAGCACTAGGGGCTTTTCTGGGACATAATCATAAAAATATAAACCGGGTATGAATGGTCAATTCTCTCAATATTTTTAAAAATTTATGCTACAATATCATTTAAAACTTGTAAATTAAAAACGATTTTAATTGTTAAATTGATGTTGATTTTTTACCCAATCTTTATTTATCACACAAGTGTTATTTTTGCAGAAAATAGAAATGGGTCTTATATTTTTCTTAGATACTTCATATTGATATAAATTATTTAAATTTCATTTTAAGCATCTTAGATGTCACACACATGTTTGATCAGTCACATGCAATTGTCAATAAACTACTTTTACTTAGGGAAAATTGAAAAAAAAATCCCTTATTGAATAATTAATTGAAGAATGGGACCTGCTCAGTTGTATATGTGGAAGCTTAATTACATACGTGGAAGCTCAGTTACACATGACGTGGAAGTTCAGTTGCATATTGTAGAAATTCAGTTATACATGTATGAAATGTCCTATTTTATAATTAATTTCTCAACGGGGGACTTTTCCCCAATTCTCCCTTTTACTTATCATTAGCAAGTCTTTTAAGAGTTATTAACACATCATTGAAACTTCTGGGATGTTATTTTTCTTATTGGGAATCAAATTATAATCCTCCCTTTATTTTATTTTTTAATCATTGCCCAGAAGATTTGAGCATCAATTGTGAACCAATCTGATCTCCAAAGCTTAGTGAATTACCAGCTACTTCTTGGTACTTAACCAGTAGTGTGAGACTAATTTCTTTTGAGACTTGAAGCTACATAATTTAGCCTTTTCCAATAAACTCGTTTTTTTTTGGAATAAAAGGAGAATATATATTAACAAAAAATAGTCACAAGTACAAATTCAAAGTTCAAGACGTGGCTTCTAGTGATTCTAGTAAGCCACTGAACCTAAACATATGGGTCACGAGTGCAGTAGAATAACCTAAAATCCTTTCAGCAGGTATATTTTCATTTACAAAAATGAATTTGTTCCTAGCATCCCATAACCTCCAACAAATAGTGCCAAAGAGGAGTCTCCATCGAATATTCACTCGTTTGGGGTTTAGGTTCCATAGCAGCCAATCAGTGAATGGTTTAGAAAAGAACTCTGACATTCTATCCTGCGGAATGACCTTCAACCAACAGCTGTGTGCTCTGGGGCATTGTCGAAGAATATGGCTGAGATCTTCCAGAGCTGAGCAGCAGATAGGACAATTTTCATTTGTTGCCATGCCCCTTCTTCTCCGTTCTGCATTAGTGAGCAGCCTGTTATGAAGGGCGAGCCAGAGAAACGTTCGTATTCTTTGTAAGCCAGGCCACTTCCAAGCCCAAAGCCAGTGGGGGTCAGGATCAGATAGGAGAGGTTCTTGACCCATGGTGTAGGCTGAAGCGACTGAGAAGGCACCATTGGAGGAGAGATTCCAATAGCAAGAGTCAACCTCGTTCATGGGTCCCATGGGAGGGGTGGCAGCAATCTGCAGGTTGATTGTAGAGGGGAGTAAATGCTGGAAGTTCTCCCACTTCCATTGCCCTGTGATATCCCTATACTCAGCAATCGTCTTGTTTAGTTCGGTTTCTGGGATGTCTGCGAAAGCAAGATTCTTAAGGGGTCCCAACTCTCCAACCCAATGCTCGCTCCAAAAACGAATGGTCTTTCCGTCTCCAATTGTCCAAGTAGTGTGAAGCTTTGTGAGGGGCCATACTGCAGCGATGCTCCGCCAGGTATGGGAAGCAATCTTAGTTTTGAATTCATACTGACTACCTGGTCCCCATCTATATTTAGCTTTCAAAACTCTGACCCATAGGTGATCGGGTTTGGAGACCAAATTAAAGGCTAGTTTAGCAAGAAAAGCATGGTTGTGAAGAGTAAGATCCTTGAGTCCACATCCACCATTTATAAAGGGTTGACACATGTCTGACCATTTAACCAAGCTTGGTTTCTTGGAGTTGTTACTAGTGCCCCAGATGAAACCCCTGATGATTTTCTCTATATCCTTGCGACAAGAGGATGGCAGGAGAGAAGTTTGCATGGTGTATGAGGGGATTGCACTAAGAACAGATTTGGCAAGGGTGATCCGGCCTGCTAAAGAGAGAGAGGCTGCCTTCCAACTTGCAAGTCTCTGTTGAATCTTCTCTGTTAGGTAGCTGTAAGTGTCTTTGGAGACCCTTGAGTGGAGAAGAGGAACCCCAAGATATTTTCCCAAGTGATCAGTTTTCTGAAATTGAAGGGTGTGGCAAATTTGAAGGGAATCCTGCCTGGAAATATTTTTAGAGAAGTGGATTCTTGTCTTACTGTGACTAACGACCTGGCCAGAGGCTGCACAAAAATCTGATAGAGTTCTTTGGATCAGGGAAATCTGCCCAGTAGCAGTGGTGCCAAAGAGGATGAGATCATCAACAAAAAATAGGTGAGACAAGGGAGGGCCACGTCTGCCTAAGTTGATGGTATCCCATTGCTTTGATTGAACCGCTTTATTTATCGTTTGAGAGAGCCTTTCCATACAAAGGACGAAGAGGTAAGGAGATAAAGGATCACCTTGTCGGATACCTCTTGTTGGCTTGAAACCTTCTAATGGCTTCCCATTAAAGAGAATTTTCATAGAACTGTTTGACACACACTGCATAATAAGGGAAACAATTTTATGCGGTAGGCCGACATCCTCAAGTGTGTCTTTTATAAAGGACCAATTAAGCTTGTCAAATGCCTTTTCTAAGTCTACTTTAATAGCAAGCCAACCTTTCTTTCCCTGCTATAACCCTTTAGTGACAATTATACAATCTCACATTCAAACTATTATACTATAACCCTTTAGTTAGACTTTTGGGTCATTAACTAACTAAGTGATTAACACTAATTACTTTAACTAACTCATTATTCTAACAATTTCAACCCAAAAGGTATGCAAAATAGTAGGAAAATGGGCTGAAATGACATAAATTTCTATGTTGTTTTTGCTGTTGTAATAAGTGTTTGGGGGTTTAGAGGCTCCAATTCCAAATCGGTAAAAATGAACGGCTCAAGTCTCTTTCCAATAATGAACTCACTCATTTCCTCATGCGATATAATAAACTTGGCTAAAAGAATGCCAACTACACTCTTCTAGCATAATACGCAAGACTCTATGTATAGGATAATGAGAAGAGTGCAAATAAATATAAATTGTCACCTTGCATCATAATACTAAATAACAACTACATCAAAGTTTGATAATCCCAAGTAAGTATATTTCTAACATGTAGAGTTCTGGACCAAGTAGCAACAAATTGAGAACAGAGTTGAGATATACATCTCACCTGTTCTAGTCTTTCCATTTAGCAACCATGTGTTCCAACAGAAGCGAAATCCTCTTCAGACCCTCAACATCTACACAAACTAAGGCATCATTTAGTTCCTTTGCTTCCTTTATCCGAGCCTGCCTCAGCAGTCCGCGATACACGCACTCCTTCAAATCGCAAGACGGCACCATGTTAGCACACACCATAGCCCTAAGAACCTTCAAACCCTCAAGAACGAAGCCTTTTCTACAAAACCCGTGAATGAAAATCTCGTAAATTTTCTCATCTGGCGAGCAGGGGGAGTCGGTCCTCTGCATCCAATTGTACACTTTGTGGGCTTCTTTGTACTTAGACTTGTTAAAATACGAAGTGACGAGCCTAATGATGATGGGTCTAAGATATGGGTATGAAGTTGGGGTGAACTTGAGTCGCGTGAGAAGGGACATGGCGTGGGTCATGTCAGGTTGGGAAGCAAGAGCATCGATCAAGATGGAGATAGAAAGGGATTTGAGAGGTGGGTTTGTGAGGAGGGCGGTGGTGGTGAGGTTAACAGCTGTGGCAAGTTGGTTTGAGTCGCAGAGGCGAGGAATGAGGAGGTTGATCTTTATGAGTTCTTCATCGGTGAGAATGCTCTCTGTGGAATCGGATTGAAGAGGCGGTTCCTCGGAGGAAGAAAGAGAAGAATAGGAGGGTGGTGATGCGAGAGGTTTATGGAAGAGAGAACCCAAAATGGCGATGGCTTTCAACGGAACACGCGGGAAATGAAGCCGCCGGAGCGAACTCATTTGGAATCACACGCTCAGAATCGTTATGGGTACTCATTTTATATGCCCAAACCTAATGAGTGTGAACTCATTTATTTTTCAGGAATAACAAGACGAGTTTTTTCCTGCTTAAAAGAATTAGTCAAATTAAAAAGAAAAAAATTACACTTATCAATCCACTACCAAGAATTTGAGTCTCTTAATTAAAGTTTCCTCAATCAGACCTATTAATCATTCAATTGTGATTTAATGATATTGAGCTGAAATCTTCGTTCATCTTTTTTTAAATAAACTGAGCTCCAAAGCATCCTGCATAGTAAGCTATGCCCCCACTTTATTCATTAACTAAACAGAAAAACTAACAATGTAAAGAAGTCTTTTTAAGATCGATCATATAAAATAAATTGGAAAATCATCTTCAGGTAGGAATTGGTAGATTATTTTGTTTGTTTTTTGTTTTTGAATTGTCTAGGCCTCTGATATACCAATTCTTATTCTCTATACGCTATTTTCATTTCACCCAAATATAATGCCTTTTTCTTTGCCAAAAAAAATATAATGCTTTTACATGCACCCCGCAGCAGGAAAACAAACGAAATTGAAAATGATATTTAATAAAAATAATAATTTTGAAGGTATAATAATAGATGTTCCCAAAAAAAAAAAAAATTACTTTCACCTAAGTAAGAATACCAGAAGAGGCAAGAGTGCGAGGAACATTATTAGAGTGCTCATTATGTTGTCCTGCCAACAAGTTTATAATTTTTAGGTGTGGTGCATACTATAACTCAGGCATACATCTACATTTCAACAGTTCTATATACAAACTAGAAAAAAAATCCTCTGAAGAAGGGGGAAAATCTGTGTTCAGTAGTTCTCGTGATTAATCCTAAACCAGTATTTTGAAAGAAAAGCACTATCTTCTTCTGTAATTCTATATGTTTCTGTTTATGTAATGCTCCTTACAATTCACCTTTCACGTGGAAATTGATTCGTGTGGGTGTTTTATCTGCAGGATTGGTGGCCCCATAAGAAGATTGTTTTTCATGTAGCAAGCCAGAGGAGATGAGTATCCTATATTGAGGATTGCCTCAGAGGCTGAGCTTCATTTGGAACTTCATTACTCTGCTGGTCTAGCGGCATGTACTGTGACATAATTGCCATGATCTCCGAGTCCATGTAAGACTACAAAGACAAAAGAGTTAAAGAATATCAGCTTAAGAAAAACACATCAACCCCGTTTTGTCTACATAGATGCGAAAGTATATGCAAATGGGTGGCAATTTCAGTTAGCTTACCCTGAGCCTATATTTATAGAATATATAACCAGCCATGCCAGCACCTAAAACAACTGCCAGCAGCAAGAAGACAATGAACCGTCCAAATCTTGATCCACTTCTTTCTGCATGAAAGCAAAAGCAAAATGCAAGTCATGTATGATCTGACTTGTAGGGTTTATTCTCTCCATCTGATAGTGGTTAATTGGAATTTAAAATTTTCTCTAGTGATAAAGTATAATGTTGTCATGCAATACATATAGTCAAACCCACATAGTTACATAAGCCTTGTTGTTGTTGTAGTTTAAAGACAAGTAAAATTTTGTCATCCTATCAAGACAAAAAAATTGCAATGGCAACGAAAATAAATATGATATGTTTAAAGTAGGGGCAAATTGATTTTAGCATATGTAGGAAAAGAAAATGATCACAAATACAGAGTTTAATTGGAATTTAGTACTCACTACAATCTTTTGCTTCTACCTCAGAATATAACAGTTAAATATCTGTAAAAGAATCCACTCTTCTTATTTAAGAATTGCCAATTATCTATTTAATAAATATTTGAACTGTTTTAATCTAAAAGAGGGACAACATTGCGAAACTAAACCCAACTAAATTGCAAGCAAGCCAGGGATACAACACTGAACAAACCAAAACTAGAGACTATTTCGCTTTGATGAACAAACTAAGCATAAATATAAATGAACAAACTAAACATAAATATAACCAAGTTTCTAGAAAGATAAGTGATCTACTGCACTCTATGCAATGCATCCATACAAGAGGTAGCAATTAAAGTCTCTGCTACAATGGCTTTTCTGTAGAGTAGTTATTGAACTGCTTTGCTTGTTTATAGATTTATATAACTGACCAAATACGGCCATATTACTGATTCTTCAATTAAAAACAGAGATACAAACTAACCTATGGGGTGTTACATGTTCTTTCAAAGACTATCAAGGTGTATATTGTTTTTACGTTTATAAAATTAACATACCAGCGTTATAACCACACCTAAGTTCAGATGGTATAATACATTTGTCCAGAACAAAAACCTATATCACCATTGGAGTATCAAAAGCTTCTAGAGTTTTGCGTTGAAATTAATGAGTTGACCATTGATTATTTTGTCACTTAATGGTATGCAATTCAGCTAATATCTCAAACCCAAATTTATTGTTAGCCTTCAATATCTTACCAATACAAACATCTCGTTCTTTTATATACACAAGATCTCCCTTGCACTTGCAATCATAACCACCCCATGTGTTTTTGCAGCTGCAGCCATTACATTGACATGCACTTCGTTCTTTGCATTCATCAATATCTGAATCAAAAATTGCAGAATGCTAAAGTCAACTTTGTATCACCTAAAGAAGACATGAGACTGTCTTGATTTGCTACAATGGAATTCAAGATTACCTTCACATTGTTTACCATCACCATGAAAGCCCATCGGGCACTGACAACCTTCTATTCTGTATTCCTGCATATAGAAAGGGGGATTTAGTAAGCCCTGAGCCATTTCAAGGAGATGGAAAAATGAGAAATTCTTAGGTATACTCGCTTCTACAGTTAGATGATGCAAGTTGTTAATAGAAATTTACCGAAAAATTAATGGGGCAATGAACCCACAATCTGAAATACCCACTTTAGCTAGTTTTTGTTGACTTATTATATAGTCAGCCAGCACATTATATGCATAATGCAAATAATGTGCTATATATACACAATCCTAAGAATTTCTCAAGGAAGAAACGAAAACTGAAGGTAAAATATGCAGTACTGAACTGAGCAAGCTGAGTGAGTTATTCCACTTCTAGTCTCTGACCAACAGCCCCCATTATTTATTGAACACCTTAGAGGACCATAAGCTGTCAATGAAGGCAAAAATTAACCATTTCAGCCACATCATGAAAAGAGAATAACGCTTGAAGATTAAGTAAATAAATGTTCCACTTCATCCCACTACGGAATATGTGAAGACACTTTGTTCGGTCTTACTTTATCACACTAAAAGTTGACAGGCACAAGGAAATTCATATTCTCAAGTTTTCTCAAAAATATAAATCCATTTTGTCATTCAAGAACGACAATTAGGAGACGTCATATTGCCGTTGATTCCCTTTGAAATCCAAATTCTTAGTAAACAAGCATTCGTGAATGAATGAATTTATAGTATAATATGGACTATTAATTTATAGTATAATATGGACTTTTTTTTTTTTTAAAAAAAACATCCTCATCAAAAGTTGCATGGAGAACAAATTGCAAATCATAGGAACATGTTAAGGAAAATATTTTCAAACACAGAAACAGTTATCTAGACAAATGGTTGGAAAATATCTTTGAGAACTGTAAATCACAGTGGATTTGAAATTACATCAGTTGGAAAATCTCACTTTACCTTCACAAGACATATAACCATCACCCCTAAAATGAACACCTCTTACAAGGGGGCACTCACAAACTCTTCCCCTGAAGGTATCCTAACAAAATTCAGGTTTCACTATCAGTTTGCAGCCAATCATAAGCAAACATCTAAGTATCATGATATATATAGAAAATCATGCGTAAATGATGTAATTCTTAATTAAGGAAGGAAAACGCGTGCTTGATAACATATATTTTTACCTTGCAAGCAGTGACATTTGCATTTTTGTCCTCCCAACATCCTCCATTCCTTTCAAGACATTCATTAGTCTCAAGATCTGATAGATACAAAATATCGGGATGTCAGATCGGGATCCTCTTTTAGTTTTAGAGACATCAACATGATAAAGTTTCAACAGAAAAACGCATTCAACATGCAGAACCTATCACTTAATCAGTGGATCCAATTTATTCTTTTAACGCGGGTTCTAGATCAAGTGTTTATCTCCAAATTTTATGGTATAAAGTTCCCTTCGAACTTTAGAGAGTCCAAAATCCCTTGTGACAATATATGTTCAGATTGGCAGAACTCAGCATCTTTACAGCTTAGAAAATATAATAGTAAGCATACGAACCTCCAGTTAAACAGACTGCAGGTTCAGTAGTCTCTTTAAATCCTGCACATATGGCCTTCAGGACTGCTAATCTCTCCAATTTTCCTTTAAACAAAAGAAGCGAAAACTTGAGAAATCTGATCTATGTAAAACTGTTCTGGAAAGGATGGTTTGAAAAGTAAAAGAAGCGGGATTCCCGATTATTCAGGGCTTAAACGAATCCTATCTATGGGTCATTTTAATTTCAAATAATCACTACAATAGAAAATGTTATAGACAAAAAATCATCGAAGTGAAACAAAAAGGATTTAAGAAAACAACCAAATGAGACATAGAAAAGGAAGATGGTATTACAAATGGAACATTCAAATTTGGGCAAACTACATTTTGCCTAAAAACCAAGGCTTCAAAAAAATCACGCATGCGCGCATGTGTGAATTTTAAAGTATAGCAAAAATGCAAAACACCTCCTAAACTTTGGATTTTGGAATGGAATAAAAATGTTTAATCCAAGTTAATTGCAAGACGCTACTTTCTGACTTCAATAATCTCAATGGATCAACATCTTGGGATGAAAATGCAAATATGAAAAACCTTGAGAGGATCATATGGTCTCTTGCAGCTAATCATAGCTTGGATTAGTTACTTTTTTAATGAAAAGTTACTTCATTACATTTTAGAGTTCATGCATCAATATTACAATTGGGATTTAGTTCAGGATTAAAACGTAGCTCTGTTATAAGTTACTAAGTCAAGAATGGGTGAAAAATGATACAAACAGGCAACGCAATATGATCAAGATGTAAACTTCATTGAGACTATAAGCACAGTCACGAATCGCATAAAGATGGAAACCTTTTTATGCATGTCACCAGAATGTGTTAGAGGGTGAATGTTGAGTGTCAATGGATACTATAGAAGTGCAACGTAGAAAGGAAGAGTGAGTCTTTTTCCTCTGTCTTCGTAGTGAAACACAAGAAAGTGGCAGAGGAATGTAGATTGTGGATGATGAACTCAATACTTTTTCCCTTCCGATAGACCCTCAACTCAGCAATAAAATATTAAAATTTCGATTATAGAGAACCAACTTTTATTGATAAGAAATGCACTAGTATACATTATTAGAGCTGGGACAATAGCAAAATTAAAGAGTAACAAGTTTAAGGAGAACGCATCCAAGCACTTCAGCTTAATGTTAATTGATTAGGGTTTAAGCAACAGACCTCGATATTGGACATCGTTTATAACCAATGTTGGCAAGATGGTGACATCACCACGAGATCCTCTTCCAATCTGAATATCACAATAAAGCAAAAGACACAGAATTCTTTTACTCTTTAGTTGGCAGTTCATAAATATATGGATCCAAGTTTATATATAAGTGAATATGCAAATGTGACCTGAAGTTCTTGCTCAATCTTTAGCACTTCGTTATCCACATCAGCTTCAGGATCACCCATACATTTCTGAATTTTCTCGATTGGTAGATCTGCGGTAATAATAGAGCATTAAACTTGGTAAAATAAAAAACACAAGAATATTGATCATGACAGTGCAACAGAGTGCTAAGGCAGGGAATATATCTAAATTGGGATTCTGGACCTAAGGGAAATTGTACGAAAACAAAATGTGAGCACACACCGAATTTAATGTGGTTTGACTTTTAGCCTACATTGATGAGTTAAGACGAGGAAATTCTACTGACGGGCACAGACAGGAAGTAACTGAACTCACAAATCAACACTCGCCACCCAACCTCTAACCTTGGAATTATTTTCTCACAAAAAAAATGGTATATAAATACTTACATTACATAGAAATTCTAGACTCAACAAAATACCAAGATAGCACAGCCAAATCCAAACGCTATTTAGATGTGAATAAAATAATTATATTTCTATAATACTCCAATGATCATCTTGATAGATCATAAATCTAACAAAAACAAAAGGATCAAAATGAACTAGGATTCTGTCCTTCCATCTATGCATCTTGGTAGTTAATAAAATGTTTAAATTATTTCATTGGTATGTACAACATGAATTAATTTTTGAATTGATCCATATGTTAAAAGTTTGTAATTAGGTCCCTATGATTTTTTTTTTTAAAAAAAAAAAAAAACCTACGCTCTCGTTGAACCACCATGACTAGTTCATTTAACTTGGTAGCATGGCCAGTTAGATGTCGTCTTAACACTTTGGATACACATGATTCAAGTCATTTTAATTTACCCCAAGCCACAAAGCACAAACCTTGGAGTAGATATACTTCACTCCATCATCTACTTTTAGCCCTTTAGTTGATATGTAGTAATGCATGTTCAAAGTCCTAAAACGATGTTACACCAACATAATTCAAGGGCACATGATAGATTGTAATAACATTAAGGACCGAGAAATAAAATTGCAACACTTGAAATCTTTGAAACTAACTGAGACTAACAGCATCTAAAATTCAAGACAGAATCCAAAACTAAAGTAGGACTTACCTAATGATCTCATGACGTCCTCAGCACACTGTTTGCTGTATCTCTTCTCCTTCATAGAACATCTGATATGGAAATCTGTCACAAAATCCCACCACACCCAGGACCGGTTGCTCTCATTGGCAACCCTGTGAACGCAGAGTTGCCTCAAATTCTCGTAAACCACATCTTTCCCTTGATAACCCCCTCCAAAATCCTTTTCTGGATCTGGTGCGCAATACCTCCCATAGTTTATGCACTGCGACTTGCACTGGCTGCTCTGAACAAAAGCCGAGGGGCAATACCAAGTGATATAGTGAGGAGTGAACAGTGTGTAGCCTCCCCTCTCAAGAATCTGAGCATGACCCTTGAAATTCTTGACGAAATTCATCTGTTCATCGCAGCGGGCCCCACACTCGTCGTTGCTGTTGGTCCAGAATTCATACTCCACTCTGTTATCTGGGTGAGGCACTGATTCTCTCCAATCGAGCCTTATGAGAACATCGTCCTTGTTTTTGAGGGCTTCCTTCAAGGAATCGCCGAAGGATTTCTCGATAAGAGCGGAGGGAATGCTGATTTTCTCTATGTAGCCGTCTGAGTCGGAGCTCTCCTCCGGGGAATCCATGGTGATCAGAGGCTCGTCGATGCTGTCTGCGACGAGAACCGCGGCGGCTCCGGCGAGTTGAGCGTGCCATACCTTCAATGCAAAATAACACTCTACAAGTACCAATTGGTTGGCGTTAGAATAATCAGGTTGTTCTTTGCATTGGCATCATCAAGCTTTATTACAGTTAGAAATTTCAGATTTGGATCATTTCCTGCACCGTTCTCCTGGGCTCGTGCATGGATCATTCATTCCACAGCTGAAACGTAAAGAGATTTTATATGGTTGCATGAAATACATGTTTTTTTTTCTTTCCATAATTAGGTGATGTTTGAGCTTGTAACCAATGAGTTGGACTGATTTCAATATTTATTTTTTAAAAAATAAACGTTTTTCACTTATTTTTTGCGAACGTGAATACATGTTTTTCATAATCTTCAAGGTGCATGGACCAGTGCCTTACATGCATGGACCACCACCCTAGAGTATTTTAGGGTACGTTGAAATATTTATTTTAAAATGCATATTACACTTTAAATATTTTTTTTTACTTTGTCCACAGTTGTATAAAAGATATATTTTAAAATGTCAGACATATCTGAAATATACTTTTATATGTGTTGAATGCACAAAAAAAAATATATTAAGATATTGAACACAACTGAAAAATTACTCAGGATATTAAATCCATTATAAAATACTTTATGATGCTAGATGTAACTTTAAACATATTTTAGAATATGGAATGCACTTTAACCTCAATTTTTATGTAGTTAGATTTCTTTATTTTGATTTGATGAAAAAAAAATTATTTTAGAGCCATGTTGAGAAAACTGACTTCAACAAGCTCCAATGAAAATTTTATATAAATATATATAATAGTAAAAATCTAACAAGTGTTCCAATACTTATAGCGATTAAAACTCTCTGAAAATATTTAGTTTTTTTTTTTTTTTGCCAATGAAAATATTTAGAGTTTTATTTTAAAAGTTACTCACAACTTTATTGGCATGTTAAAAAGGGAGAAGAACAAGAAAATACCTATTCAATTTCCAGAGTCATGAATAAAGAAAAAGATTAATAGATAGTTGTTGGTAAAAGGGGTTTTGAGAATTCGTAAGAAAAGATAAAAATACTCATCATATATAAAAAAACAAAAAAAAAAAAGAATGAAGCACCCTTGCTAAAGTACCAACTTTTCTGCTATGCTGTCTCTATTATACTATTGAGTTGATTGATAATTTTTTGTATGATATTGATAATACAAATTTTTTTTGTACTTTCTACAACATATCCTTTAGAATGCCTATATTATTATATCAAGCTCTAGAAAATCAAAATTCATAAATTATTGATAGATTTTGCAATGTGATTGATAAGTGTTCTTATATTATTATCAACTTTGCCGTGGTGTCTCTATTGCTCTACCTTGACTTCCATTTAATTTAAATAAAAAAATTCACTACCTTAACTCTTATTTAATTTAAATAAAAAAATTATGTTGTGGTGTCCATAAACATTCCTCATTCTTTCTTTTTCTTAAATATATTAAAAGTATTTTCGTTTTTTCTTGTGAATTCTGAAACCACGTTTACTAACAGCTAACTATTGGTTTACATGGGATTTAGGAATTTCAATAGATATTTTTTTGTCATTCTTCCTTTTAAGAATTTCAAAGAAAAATAATGTATTAGAATAGCATGATCACCCGACAGGAAAATAACACAATAAAACAAATCAGAGTACTACTCTTACAGAGTAACCTGTTTCACGTTTCAGTCAACATATTAAACAGATTTAAAAAACAATGGTTCAGATGTCATCAATCGCTAACCAAAACCACAAACAAAATAAAATAAACTGACAAATCTTCAATTATAGAATAAACCCAAAAAAAACAGCTTCATGATCATGAATCCAAGTTTTGACTTTTAGCATCCAGCAAAAACCAAAACGAAGCTACGAAAATTTGCAGTCAGAGTCAGAGTCACAGAGAGGCAGATAAAGCACCATATTAGGACATACTCTGTTTTCTCAAAGTAGGGTTTTTTATTCGGATTCCAGTGATCCTAACACCAATTTCATTTCATTTTCTGTATTCGCATGGAAAAGAGACTTCATAAACAATCAGACTACCAGAGCATCATTTATATACTCGAATATGTGTGTGTGTGTGTGTAGACAGTAGAGAGAGAGAGACTAATACTTTGAAGCCGAAAAAGAGCCGAGATTAAAAACAGAGCATGGGAATCAGATGCCAAAAAAGGTACGATGAGAAAGACCCATCACCAATCCTATTCAATAAACGGAGTTAGATATGACTGGTACATAAATTCATTTTGTGTGTTGCCTCATAGAATACGTTTCATATATGATCACACTACATGAGAAACATTCATACACACACGCAGAGACATTAATACTTGGAAGCAGAGATTAAAAACAGAGCTTGAGACCCAGATGGCAAAACAAGAATATACTGAGAAAAAGACCTATCACCAATCTGATTCAATAAACAGAGTTATAAGAAAAGTACCTCCACGATCAAGGAGGAGAATGGTGGGGCGAAAGGATTGAGACTTGAAGGGCTTGTGACCAGGGAAGGGTTGGCAAGCAGAGGAGTGTTGTTGATCTGGATACACCAAGGAGCCAATAATGAAACCTCCATAGTCCGGAACTCCAAAGTTTCCAATGGCTCCATCATGCTTGGACCTCAGCTTGTGAGGTGACACAACACTAATACTGTTCTTCTCAACCACAAAGCGAGCATCAACAGCAACACAAGCACATAACCCAAATAATAAAACACTCATCATGATATTCATATTCATATTGGGGTTTTGAAGAATGGCCATGTTTGATTTGCGCGCGCGGCAAAGTGAGATTCAACACAAAATGAGATTCAAGTGATATGAATAGACTTTAGTTGTGTGGGAGAAAGAAAATAAGGAGCAATGGAAAGTTAAGGTATGAGAGATCGAGAGAGAGAGAGAGAGAGAGAGAGAGTTTGGTGGAATGTAGAGGGTGAGGAGGGTTGAGTTTCTTTATCAAGGCCGTGACGTAAAGGGAGGGATAACAACATGCCAAGGTGAAGCTGCTTCCCTTTCATTTCACTGCATATGCATTGTCAAATATATTATTATAAATTTTGAAATATTTTTTTCCGTGTATATACACACAAATATTGATCATAAATATATACTCCTTCCATTCTAAATATACTAAGTAGTTAGAGGATTAATATTGATCATAAGTATAAGACTCAAGTCAATTTTATATCTAGTATAGGAATTAGTGAGGAGATTAATATTAGTCATAAATATAAAACTTAAATCAATTTTATCTTTAGCATTTATCATTTTTTTTTCAAATTAATTTACTTAACTTATAAACTGATGTATAATATAATATTATACATGAATATATTTGAAAGATTTAGTCACATTTATCATAATTAAGTAATTTATTTAGATTCTTTTATCTACTAAAATTAATTAAGCAATCCTTAAATTAAGAAAGGGAGAACATGTGAAACCAGCATCCCCTCATGGTCTCCTTGAAGGATTGCGATTATTTTATAAATAAATTAAGAAATGAAAAAAAAAAAATTATATTTGAATGGTTGAAATAAGAAGCAGTAGAGGAGACCGGGGGAGAAAAATTGCAAATTGACCTTAAAACATGCTTGAATTCCAAGTGTTGATGTTTGTATGAAGTGAGTCAATATTGGAAAAACTAGAACCTTGCAACATAAGCTTGACTCCTTCAACTACAACTAACTCCCACCTCACGTTAACACATCACCAATCCACAATTTGTTTCTCCGTCTCATTTTCATCATCCTTCCATTCATTCATCCCCTCTGGCACACGTTATATGGCTCATATTTCATTAAGGGCTAAAGCGGAATTTCACTCCTGAAGTATTCATCAGGCACGATTGGTATTCTTAAGTATCAGATAGAGCTAAGGAGCATGTTACATGTAAACTATACTGATGGAACAGTGGCTTGTTTGTCCACCTCATTTTCATTTCCATCCATTCGTCCACCATACATGTTACATTCCTCATTCATTAACCACTTCACATCATAACTTTGCATATACTTTTATTATGAGTCAATACAACATTTAATTCATCAAGTTTATCCTAATTTTAATTTTGATTCCTGAAGTTTAAAATTTACAGTTTTGATCTCTTAAGATTAATTTTATTTAAAACATTAGTATCTATAATCCAATAAATATCTAGATCATTTTATTTTTTTTCAAGAATCAAAACCATTTACTTTAAACTTTAAGGCCCAAAATCAAAATTAAATCAACCTTGAAGGACTGAAGATTATTTTAACCCTTTTATTATTAAGGGAAGACTATTTTATTTTAAATTCACAAGCATCTTCATCAGATGTTTGGATGGAAGGCACGGTTGAAAGAAAATGGTGGGGCACTTACCAGAAATTGACGGTTTCTATGATTTTGCAGTCATTTCTTGTATGATTTTCAACTTCTGCATAGTAATTTTGATGGGAAAGTAGGGGGAATTGGTAATTGTAACACAAGAATGACTAGGAGTAGCTATGTCATTGTCAACCTCAAAATGGTAGAGGCAAATGCACAAGTGCATAACAGAAAATCTGAAATAAGTCATACTATTAGCTGCCAAGAGTACTATTACTTATATCCTCTATCTTATAGACCCCCCCCCCAAAAAAAAACACATAAATAAAACATCATTTATCTTCTATGCTCATTATTCTATTTTCCCATGGAAAGAAACAAGAGCAGAAAAGCTAAGAGAAACAGAAAATTTAAACAAGCCAGGGAGGAGAACTGTCTGAACTTCGCGGCCACATTGTTAATTAAAGGAAACTAAAACCCCAAGCTTGAAGCAGTTGTCAGGCATTTGCGCGCAATAGAAGTGTTCAGAATGATTCAATCATGAAGAACCGGCAGCTTCGGCAGCCTTTTTCTCTCTTTGTCGCTCCCTCTTTTTCTTGTTTCGTAATGCATTCTTGCTCATGTTGCTTGGTCTGGCATTAATCAACGATTACCATTTAACAACACTAAACAAATCACAAGAACCAAAGTATGATGCACTAGAAAGGGAAATTTTGCTTACTCTGTGGGGTCCATTCCTAACAACTGCAAATACAAATCATTTTGACACCATTAGGTACATTAAGTAAATCATCTTGAAACACATAACTAAACTTTCTAGTGCTTTCAAAATTTGGAAATCCCAAATCAATGATTCCTACAAAAACGTGTTGTCATATCCTAATGAAGTGTAGTAAATAGCTAAAGAAGTATAGCAAAAAAACTGATTTGAGAATTTGATATTTCCAATGTATTTTTCTGCAATTTTCCCTTCTAGATTTTAAGTACCTCAGCTTGAATAGCGGCTGCCTTCTTAGCATGTGGAGGACAGTATGCAGCTTTGGTTGCTGTTGGGGTTGGCCCTTGAGCTGAAATTGGTCCATACTCTATCAAGGGAAAAAAATATAACCCGCAACAGAAGAAAATATTACAATAAACACATCATAAACCTGGTCGTTTGCTATCTTCAATTTTTACAGTGCCCAGCGATTTGATTAATTCAGTAATGTCACCAAACTTATTTGGTGACGCTGGTTTCCAGTCAGCCTGCAAAGAATTTGCATGCAATTCAATGATATTTCAAGATAGTCGACAACTTGGAAGGATTGATGTATCACTGACCTGGAACAACTTGTCAAACTTCTTCTCAAAGTACAATGAGCCATCATAGTTGAACACCTTGATCCTACAATAGGAGGATAAAATTAGAAGGGGAAAAATAGAATATGCTTGCTTAGTGAATAAGGTCTAGTCAATCAAGACATGACCACCAACAAACTGGAAACAAGGATTTCAAATCAGCTAAAATATTCCCCCAAAACATCATTCCAGTTTATCAGTAACCCGATAAATGTTGCATGAGTTAAAATGATAATTGTTACTACATCAGAAGTACAATACAGAGGTGGCTTGTCTGAAGGGTCTAAAACCAACAAAATAATTTAGTGACCACGGGGAGACAATTGATTATCTTCTAGCAAAAAGAAAGAACAAGATTCCACTAATGGCCAAATATAACATACCCATTATCAACTTGGAGCCTTGGAGCTGTTGTGGCCGTCATGAAATAGCATCCATCAGGGGACCATTCACTAGTCACAGACCATTCAGCCTTTGTTTTTCGAATCTTTTTTGACTCTACATAATCCCAGAATTCCTAGGAAGTAAACATGAAACAAATATTGACTTCATAAAAGAAGCACCTGTTTGCTAGCTTGAGTGTCTTCTTCTATGTCTTATCAAAGTATAGCAGATAGTTCCAAAAACACAAGTCTTTATCAAGACATGACAACATGGAGGCTTCTATATAAGATCTCCTACAACTACTCTCAATACTGGACTTCAGAAACATGTTTCCAAACTTCAGAATCTTTATCGAATTCCAAACCTTAGAAATAAAAACCATAGTTGAATTGCTTAAACTGAAATTGTGCTGGAAAGGGTTATCCAGTCAATAGTCAATACAAGAACTAAATGGCAGCTAAGGCCAAACAGCCTAGGACTAAAGAACAATACATTTGGCAACAAAATTAACATCCTTAAACTTAAAAATATGAGAGGTATCTTCCTTATTATCCTCAAATAGAAGAAGCACCCCAAGGTAAAAATTGTACAACGAACATGCTCATTTCTATTTTTGGGGGGGGGGAATCACAGGGAAATATAAGAAAAATCAGCATGTAAAGAGAATAGGAGAAAACATTATAAACTGATTTGTGAGTTATAATGACATCATTCAGACAAAAAACGACCAAAATATGCAGATCTTCATTTAATCATTGAGCAAGGAGAGTTACTAGTCATCACAAGGCGTCCAATCTCTTTTAACACAGGAAAAATAAAAATAAAGCATAATGGTCCTTGACAACATACCATATCACCTGGTAGGTTACCAAAGCCAGCCAAAACTAAGACTGAAAAACCAGATGTCAAGGCCACAAAGTTACAGAGTAGTTTGCTTTCACCCAAATGTGGATATTTATTTTTTAAAAAAAATAGTAGACATAAAAAGGCCATTTCATCAGCCAAGGATACACTTTCCTATTGGGTTCCATCGAATTGTATTGAAAGGACCACTGCCAAGCTCAAGAATGGGTCTGCCCTTCTTGTTAAATATAGTTGCATAAGCAGGCATAACTAAAATAGGTCAAGGAAAAGAAAGAAATTCAATGGATGTGTAAAACATATTCAAAACATGATAAAGATCAAAATACATCTCTGAAAGAGAAGAGAATTCGTATAAAAATGCACACTTCAATATGCGTCCAAAACCATGTAGGAAATATCTACTCCACCACGGTGAGTATGGAAGGTCATATAGTATGCTTAGTTCATTCTATGACGAATGAACAAAACATTCGTTTTTTTCTTTTGGTGGTTTGTGTGTGTGTGTGGTGTGTGGTTTAACATCCATGACTTCATGTGTCTTCATACTGTATACACCACAGAGAAAAGGATACAACCATATAAAACACCAAATTCCAAGCCAGAACATGACCACTGGGCATCATGAACAGGTCCTTCTTTACCTGCCAATTTATATAAAATAATCATTTAGTTATTAATTATATAGCAAAATAATCAATTTCTTCTTTTGTTGACAGCAATAACATACGAAGAGCCACAACTGTTTCTTGAGTCCCATCAGTTGTCAGGTAGCATAACTTTGATTCTCCATAGTAACTCTGATTGGTTTTATCAACATCTGATTGCACCAGCACTAGAAGCCCAGAAGATCCATGATTCCAATTAAACTGGACAGTTGAGCATCGGAAAAAATTTCTTCGAGCAATAGGTTGACTTTGAGAATCTTTGTCACATGTAAATATCTGCACACTAGCAGGAACCCCCTACAGAATGGAAAACTTCACATTATATGTATTACAAACAAAAACTTGGAGACTGTAATCTTTAATAACTTTCATTTCTAGGCGCTTGTCAGTCACCATACAGGCTGGAGTTAAAAAACTTATCCCTAACCATGACTCATCAGGGAGGACAATAGGACTTTCCAAGCACAGAAGATTGAAAATTTTAAACCTTCATATCGAATTTATTATAATGTAATCTGCGTTTAAGGAACTAAATTTCATATAATTAAGCAGTAAACTATAAGGAGGCAACCAATAAAATTTGACAGACCCAGACAATTCCTTTTATTAAGAAAGTTGATTGGTAAAATTATTTACTTGTGTTTAACACAACATGATTTCATAAATTCTGAATCACAGGCTAATAAATTATTTGGGCATGTCCAACTAGTTCTAGTTGGTTCAACTATGCATGAGATAGACACAAGGCATAAGCTATATCAGTTACAAAGATTGAATGAAAGAATTATTATATCGAATTTTTTCATACATTCACCCAAGAATACAAAATGAATCTCAAAGTTGGATAAATTTTCAATTATTGTGCATGAATGATTCATAGAACACCATAGGTAAGAAAGTAGAAGCCCAACAGATAGTATGTCAAATTGTCAATATAACAATTTCTCATTCATTCTCATAAACTGTGAGGTAAACTTTCCCTAAAAGGATAGAACCACAGGATGCACACCTTGGACTCCGGAACTAATACAGCCACATGAGATCCAGGGCTCTTAGAAAGCTCAATTGCAGCAACTCCTGGAACTTTCAATCGATAGATAATTCCTTTAGAGAAATCACCCGTGTCAAAAAATTGAACCTCGTTAGTTGCCATCCGGCATGCAACAGCTTCATCAGAGCTAAATTGAATCGAGGGCCTGAAGTACAAGCAAGGTTAAAATTACAGCATAAGTCGTTGTTAGAGTGTTATCCATGCATCAGGAAAGCACATGTATAAAATGCAATGTCCTGACAAGTTCTCAGATCACTCTGAGCATAGGACGAAGAGACAGACTTAGTAAGAAGCAAGTACATTTTTGTTTTAACAACTGACTATTACATACCATGTGGTTTTTGTCATGTTCTTTTGGGAGTGTTGATAAACAGAATTCCCGGTCTCAGTCTTCCATAAAGTCACATTCTTGTCTTGAGGAGCAGAGGGTTTTTGAAAGGTTAGCAAATAAGTCCCACAAGGGGACAAGATGGCAGCAGCAACACTAGGTATCTCAAAGGATCTAATCTCTTGAAAGTTTGCGCAATCATATACCGTAATAACAGAGTTATATTTCATGACAATGAGTCTAGATCCACTATCACAGAATTTTGCATTCAAACAAGAAACTTTGTCAAGCTTGACACCAGGTTGAGCATTGGGGAAGGGAGGTCCACCCCAGATTGAGAAGTTATCAGGTGTCCGAACTGAAAAGGAATCAAAAGATAAGAGAAAGGAAAATAACGATATAAGGTGTAAAATTAGAGGGCAGCAGGTTGATAGCAATACCTAGTATCTCCAAAGATGGTGGAGGATCCTTGGACGCCATTGTAAGTTGGGAGGAACAAGTCTGTACAAGGAAGCTAGCCTATGAGTTGTGGCAAAACTGAATCACTTAGCGATTCTTGTCATTTTCTAAACTGAAATCATCAATTTCTCTCCAATCCATTCACCACATGACCACAACACAAAAATAAAAAAGAAAAAAAAGGCAAATTACCCCACTTATCGCCCAAGCACACAGACGCCGACAAGGGGACTACACTAAGGCAAACACAAAGCCACAGCAGCAACAGACGGTGGGGCAAACACAGCCGACTTCAGCACATTACAAACGGCGACGGCCGTCGTCTCTCTCGGTGAAAATGAACATCCGTCCCGGAAGTCTTCTCGACGGCGACAAAGGGAGTGTAATTCCAGCACCAAGTTTTTCAGCTCTTTTTTGAGCACAACAACAGTGTACCCAATCTTTCCACAATATATGGTTTTAATTTTTTAATTTTAGAAGAATTTAATTATTTAAATATATAAATCAATGTTTTTAACAACGGTGTACCCAATCTTTCGACAATAATGACATTTTAATAAAATAGGGTGAACTGATGCTAAAGTTTTAATTTTAATTTATTTCTAAAGTTTTAAATATATGATTTTAATTTTTTAATTTTAGAAGAATTTAATTATTTAAATATACTAATCAATGTTGTTAAATATACCAATCAAAATCAAAATCCATTAGAAATATAGGAATTAAAACTAAAATAAATCATGAGTACAAGAACAAATTTTTTTTGATTTGATCCTTATACTTTTAAAAAGTTTTGGTTTTAATCTATATATTTAATAGTGATAAATATATAAATCCTAATAAAATTATAGAAACTAAAATCACCGATTTAAAAATTGAGGAACTAAAAATAAAATTTATACATACTTGAATAATTAAAAATTATATTAACCCCAAGGATAAAGGTTTGGGTTAAGTTAACAGCATAATTAATATAACCATTTAGAAATTAATAATTAATTATAATAATGGATTATAATTAATAATAATCATATTCTATTTTTAGAAAATTTTATTATTTTACATAAATTTTTTTAATTATAAAAATTAAAATTGAAACATAAATAATATACATGTTTTCCTAAAATTTTCTAAACAATAATCTAATATTGTAATAATTTATTATTTATAGATATTATTATAAATAAAATTAAAAATTATAAGGATGTAATTAAAAATCACGTAAAACTGTAACAAACTAATGAAAGAAAAAGAATTTGCAAGGACTTAATTAAAAACATGTCACACTATAAGAACCTGGTGGAAAAAAAAACAATAGGGACAAAATTAAAATTTGATTAAAACAATAAGAACCCCCAAATTAATTATCCTAAAAAAATATAGTATTTTATTATCAAAGTTTTATCTATTGGTATCAGAATCCTATTAATTGGTATCAGAATTCTATCAATTGAAATTGAAGAGTAAAAATAATATTTATAAAGCATATTTAAAGTTAACAAATATAAACCAAAATTATCAAATCCGGATAGATCATCGAATCAAACGATGCAAGGGGTCAAAAGTCAATGAATCAAAACGATGACAAATTAAAAACTAAAAAAATAATTTGAATTTCTTCTATAATTGAAAATCCAATTATTAAATAGTAAATATCAGTACTAATAATTATCAAACTAATCATATACTTATTTATTACCTAACATTCTTTATAATTTCAAAATATTTATCCTAACACAATATCAAAATTAACTGAATCCCAAAAAAGATAAACATTTTCTATCAACAACAAAGAAAAAAATAAAAGCACTTACAATAATCAACAATCAAAACTATAAAGATGCCAAAAAAACAGGGTCATAAGCAAGAAACAACTATTTTAAAAAAAAACACCAATACAATCAAAGCAATGCAAGCACAAAATAGAAATAGAAATAAAAATAGGAGGGAAGAAATAAAGAAGCAAACCAAAAATGATAAGAGAGTCAAGAGACGATCACTCATGAACCATTAAGAGGCAGATAGAACTTAATGCATAAACACCTAAGTTTCACAATGTGAATAGCAACCATCAATGTCACAGACCTTGCCAGAGTTTAGCGACAAATCGAGAAGAAGCAGTGACAAATTTTGTAGAAGAGATAGAGACTAAGAAGAGTAGGAGACAACTCAACGAACGCACCCGAATTAAGCTAAAGCTCAAACCTGGCCAAGAATAAAGTAAAGATGGATCATCACTTGCAAGAAGGGAGGCAAAACATCAACAATTGAAAACAAGGAGTCAAACTGGCGCCTAGATGTAAATTTGAATTCACTGAAATGAATAGTGAAGGAAGGAAGACTATGCGATTGAGGATTTTTTTATTATTATTTTAATCTTTAAAATTTTAAATAATAAAAAAACTTAAAAAATTGACAAAACATCATCGTTTTAAAAAATAATAACTTGGCATGTTACCCTGGGTTATGGCAAGTTGAGCTGAATTGCCATGACCCGAGGTTAGGCCATAACCTAGATTGGCTTGGTAGACAAGTCACCTGGTTTTGACTTGATTTAGTTGGTCTGATCTAAATTCCATTTCTTTGATACAAACTAAAAGCTTAAAAGCCTTGAAAATAATTATCATCATTAGTTAGTGACCAAAATAGATTGAGAAAACATTATTTTATATTATTTTGAGGAATTAAAAAATTATGAAGAGGTTTATTTCATGTGGCTTAAATAATTTTAATGCTAATTTATGTGAATTAAAGGCTCATTTTCCCTAAAAATATTTAAATATTAATTTTTAAGCTGAAAATTTTAGGAAGATTATTTTATAAGATAAGGAAGTTATTTAAGTTAAAGAATCCTTATACAGTATTAATAATTAATGTTTAGAATTTATTTAGTAATTAATTACCAATTGAGAAGGCATAAAATGATTCAATATTGCACAAACCCCAAAAAAAAAATTGGGCCAATGTTCAGCTCAAAATGAAAGCCGAAAATAAGCCCGTCACATTTTTTAACCAAAATTAGAAGCTCATTTGATAAGGTAGGTAAGGTTTGTTTGGTTCAGGGGAGGTGAGGTGAGGTTAAAGGTTAATTGAAGGTAGGTAAGGTTAGGGGAGTAAAGATTATAAACTTTATTTGATTTAAAAGGAGGTGAGGGTAAGGGAGATATTTTAATAATTTTTGTTTGGTTTAAAAGGGAAGGGGAGGAGAACAAACTTTAAGTTGACAATTATGCCCTTATTATTTTATTTAAGATTTTCTCCCTTGTTCATATTATTTACATTAAAATGACCATTTTCTAAAAATTTTGTATTACAAAATCTCTTATCTTGTTATAAGATGCAAATTTAAACAGTGACCGTGTAATTAAATTATAACAAAACATGCTTAAATTATAAGATATAAAATTAACTATATTAAAGAATTAAAATTGAAGTATAGTTTAGCCTCTAATAACAGTATTTGTGTGCTTAATTGATAGGAAATAAAAGGTTTCTATGATTCTGATTTATCATCAGCTAGTTGAGCTAATTTTGTGTGTACATTCATTTTCGGTAAGCACAGAAGAAGAAACAAGTGAAAAAGAAGGAGCTGCAATCATGAAACGATCATACGAAGAGCTTGAAACCATACTTTTGAGTGTTCTATTCCAGTATATTAAACTCAACTCATTCGCCAATAATTAATATACAAAAAATAACATCATATATCTCATTTCTTCTTCCTACATAAACAGTGAAATCATATAGATATTATTAATTTTACATGAATATAATGCCACAAACTCAACTCTCCAATGAAATCACCAACTGGCCAACTACCAACTCTGTAAAATAATCCATCAGAATGTGTGTGTATAAAACGTATGATCATAAAATGAATATGGCACTCTAGTTCTTCACAACAGCCAGCATTGACAAGACAAGAGAGGCACCGATGAGCGCAACGGAGCTGGAAACATATCCCGTAGCTTTGGTGTCGGGAGCGTGAGCAAGAGAGGGCGACAAGTTAAAGTCTTGAGCGAAGGCAGCAGTGGTGAAAATAGCTGCGACGAGGAGGATGACGAAGGCCTTGAAGGTGGTCACCGGCGCCATAACAAGAGAGTTAGAGAAGGTCGGAGAAGAAACTTGTGAGAGCTTGAAGGAGCTTCAAAGGAGGAGAGATGAGAATGAATGAGAGAAATCAGATTTATATGCGGAAGGAAATGAAAGGAAGGAAACAAGGCGGCAGTGCGAGAAGTACGCAGAAGGAAGGAAAGGGGGAATGGGTTATGAGGGGTACCGATAGAATATTTAGGAAAGGGTATGGATAATTTAGTCAGGCTGTAGAAATAATTTTCTCTTCCGCCCAAAAAACCCCAATTTTAGTGGTTAGAGAGAGAGGAGGAGAAGAATGAGGAAAAAGATAAAAATTGATACCTTACCTCCTCTCATTTTTTTTTAACTAAACACAATTATTTCCATCACATACTAACTTACCCTCCCCTCCCCTCCCCTCCAAAACCCCCCCCCAACCAAACAATGCCTAAGTTGTTTGTGGGACCCAAAGCACTTCACTTGCCCAATTCAAACCCACACACTCGTCATTTTCATCTAAACCAGAAACGGGGAGGGAGGGACGGAGAGAAGCCAGAGAAAGCGAAGGCAAGAAGGAGGTGGAAGAGAAGGCGATTCGGATATGCAAGCTTGAGTTCTGATGAAGGTAAGTCCCCTGAACACCATCCCACCATTATCTTCTTCATCTAAGGCATAATTTGGAGGAAGATGATGCTGAACAAAATCTGGTATGTGATTAGATGTCTTTGTTTGATGTTGTCCGAACTATGTGAGTATGTTTTTCAAATCTGGAAATTCACATGCGTGGGTGCTTCTATTCGAAGTTTGAAGGCTACAGTGCGTGTGTGTGTGTGTGTGTGGTATAACAGCTACATACATATATGATTTTGAAGGCTTATGGGTTCGAAATCTTGAGGTTGAAAACTGACAAGAACATAGTGTTGGATACCATGGAATGTTAAAGAAGAACCTTGAGTGATTTAAGCATGCTTGAGGGCTCTACAATGATGGTGGAATCAATGTTCTTGAAGCTGTAAAATTCTTAGAATCTTCAAAGAAGTGCTGTCCGAATGTTTAAGAAAAACGTTTGTGGCCAGAAGCTAATGCAGCTATATGATATATTGTTAGATTGATGAATGGGAGGAGGATACTCCTTAGATTTGAATTATGGGTGCATGATTCCAAATCTGGAACATTCCACATTTAAGAATAAAGCTTCCCAAAATTTTAAAAAGAATATTAGGTGCCCTACTGAAATAATAGTTGAGTTGTTAAGTGCTATGTAACAGGATGATGATGGCTGTTACTAAGTGAAAATTCTCGTGGCTTTATGGATGAAAATAGCTATTGTTTTATGGCATTGTGATGTGGAATGAATGTCTTTAATGATGGAATCATGTATAATTCAAGCCTAAAGGTTTCTACACGATGTTTAGTGACGATGGGATTGAAATATATGAATTTGTATTTTCCCCTGTTTTTGTACAGCAGCTTGTTGGGTATGAGGGAGCTGATTTTTTTTTTTTTTTTAGTTTGATGGTTTCAATGGATTTATAAGGTAAAATTGTGTAGGGTAGGCTTGAAGGAAGAATTTCTGAGCAACAAGATTATTAAGTTTAGATTTAAAGCCTAAAGAGTCAAGTTAAAGAGTAAAATACAAGAGTAAGAGCTTGGGGCTGTTGAGGAGATTATTTATCATTTATACAATGAAATTGTACCAAAAAATGGGTATTATCTTCCCTATATATGGTTATATACCATTGATAGGTTTTGATTTGTGTTGAAGCCCTTCAATAAGACACAAGGAAAGCAACCAAGAACGAGGTGCAAATTGAAGTGGAGAAAGTTAGAGTAGCTAAATCTTTATCTCATATATTGTTACGCATTGCTTGTTGGTTGTTTGTTTGTGCCATTCTTGCTGTCTTTAAGCATGGGAAGATGGAATTCCTTGCCCAAGTTATTGCCATGGCCTTTTGCATTATTCAGAATTTCAGATTATTTAGTCCATCCAGTAGTGAGGTATTGTTCTCTGTTGCTTGTTTTGCATGCATAGCTAACATTGCATCAATGAGATGATGATTTTGCTATTTATATTCCCTTAAATCTCGCCCCTTTTCTCCCATGTAGCAACAGTAGGAGTTATTTTCTGAAAATGGAAGAACGTGCTAGACGAGGAGTTTTGAAGGTGGAGACTCTGAGGAAGCTATTACTTATTGTTATTTTGTATATTATTTATATTTATGGCTGACTGTATATGTGAGTGTGTGCGCTTAGCTTGAATTGCTCAAAGTTTATTACATCTTATGGTACACAAATGAAATTATAAAGTGTGCCAATTCAATGGTCAACAAAATTTTCCTGTCTTGCTCATTGGCTATCATGTTTATGAGAGAATCAATGGAGTTGGTTTTGACAATTTCATCAATTGCTAATAAGTTTCTTGTTCTTTGCCGGAAAGCAATAAAATAAAAAAAAATTAAAAATAAAAAGCTAAAGTGTTGGGTCTGTCATGGAAGTTGGTCCATTTTCCACTATTATCTCTAAGCTAGGTCTTGATCATTCTGATAGGAGTCTATTTGAGTTTCCACTTGCTTGGCATATGTATGTTAATATCATTGAGTACTTTTTTTTGTTTTTGACTTTTCTATCTTACAATGCTACGGGGATATTTCAGTTAGTCTCAGACAGTTCATTTCAGGGACATCTCAGCCTCCGAAACATGGTATAAGCATAAAAAATTTTCTCACGTGAAACTTTTTGTCATTTCTTTGTAGATGTTTGGGACAGTGATTAGGTATGCTGCTAAGACACTGAAGCCGAAGGTGAAACCTCTAGAACTCAAAACTCCACCAGAGCAGACACAAACTATCACGCGGGTTCTATATGATATTGTGAAGGAGCATGGCCCTCTCACTGTCGCAGAGACCTGGGAACATGTCAAGGTTAGCAGCTGAACACGGTGCCTCTTTTTGATGCTTCCATTTATTTTCTGAAGTAGTTGTAGTAGAATGAACTCTATGTGCTTTCCCCTGCCAGGCTATCTCGTGAAGTTAGACACATACTGAGTATCACTTATGCCTGTAATTATCTAGTTGAAATTTGTTGACTTGTTATACCCATTGCATTTTCTTATTATCAACTGTTGCTTGATTGGTGATCACAAGAATGATACCCTGATTTTGGTTTAATAAATGGTTCCCTAACCTTGCATTTGCGCTGGACTGTGTTATGCTACAAAGTGATCAAGCCGTGGAAGAACTTTCAGCCTAGGATGAGATGAATGAAACCAAAGGAACTAAATGAACTTCTAGTTCCCTAAAACAGAATCACTTTCATTTTGTGCTTATGTCAATTACAAAAAGCATACAAATATATATAGTGATGACACTGGAAATTTATTATAAGAGAAGAAAGATAAAAATGATGAGGAATGAGCATCTTCCTAAGAGATCAAAATCCAGAAAAAGTAGCAGAAGCGACGATTGATTGATGGTTGATTTTGCATATAAATCTCAATTCACTTTTTTTTTTTTGGATATAATTTGCTTTTGTATGAGAATACATAATGATTGATGTTATGAGCTTGTTCAGGAAGTGGGATTGAAAGATTTGAGGTGCAAGAGGCATATGAAGATAGTATTGAGATGGATGAGAGAGAGGCAGAAGGTTCGCCTCATATGCAACCATGTCGGTGCTCACAAGCAGTTTCTGTACACCACTTGGTTTTCAAAGCCCTCCTCCGTGCAGCCAAAGGATTTGATTCTTCCTTCCAAACCAAAGTCCTCCTGAAAGGTTTCTTATCATCAACATTTCATTTGTAAAGACCAAGGGACTCAACAATGCCATATATAGGTAGCTCTAGTAAAATGGCGTTTTTTATTATGTGATTCTGAGTTGTAAGAATCACATACTGGTTACGTATCAGGTTGTTAGTATAAAAGTTACATATTTTGTATGTTTCAATTAGAAAATCTAATTAATGTTATCATAAATATTAATTTTCTATGTCAATGTTTCTATAGACTAAACTTAAGACTCTAAAATGTCTGAACATGAATCAACGATGAATGAATGCTTTGCTTCCGTACTATTTATATCCACGTATTACAAACTTAAGTTAAAAAGTTTGAAAGTGAACTTCATTTGAATCGAAATGAAGATTGCAATTTGCAAGGCTTGTGTGAGGATGTATGTAGTATAAAATGGAAGTCCTATAATATTTTTTGTAGTCCAATTGCATTGTACATCCCAAAGCAACAAATGCTTAATTAAGTGACGTATATTACGTTGTTGTATTATATAAGAATTTTATAAGATTCACAATAAGGAAAAGAATTTTGGTTTGTATTTAATGTGATTTTTTAATTGTGGGCCCGTGTAGGCCTGCAGGGAGGCATGAGGTTGTGGGCTCAAGGGCTGTGTTTTTAAAAAATAGGGTCGGGTCTAGACGGACCAATCCATTCAAACTCGAGCTTGTGAATGTCAGCCTGCTGGTTGGTATAAATGTGTATCAGATGGGTGGTTACTCCCAAGACAATATCCTTATATCAATTTGATAATTTTCAGTCGAATAATTCTATCTTTGATTCCAAACTAAAAATCTGAAGCGTTGTATTGAAAAAATTTGATAGGGTCCAGATGAGCAGTTAGTTAGTTCAGCATTTGTCATTGCCTAAAGTTCACTGTGAGGTGTGACCACCTGAAAGTGAAACAATCCATCTCAACATTTCACCAACATGAAGGATCTCCCTAGCAACAGCAATAGCAATAGCATTCCTCCGGCGAGAGACTGTTCATTCATGATCTCTTAGTCCATCAAATGGCTGCTGCATATATCGTGCAGCCTCGTCAATAAGTCAATGACGCCAATATTCCACGGCTTACGCTAGTAACGTCCCAATTGTTGCATTGTTGTCCAATATTTGGTTTCATTTTAAATTTTTTTTTTTTAATTTACATGTTTTAATTTAAAAATTTATATGTAGGACTCATTGTGTTGAGTCACCCTTGTCTGATTGTTAATAATGTTAAGTTTAAAATACTAAGAATATATTTTTTAAATTTAAGGGACTGAATTAAAATTTGATATAAATTTAAAAACTGAAAGTATCATGTTACCCTTGGTTGACAGTTTTTGAACAGTTAACTTTGATTGACTCAAGGGGTGGTAGCATTTTTGTACTTACCACTGGATTTGCACTTTAAAATGTGTGTTTGGCAACATGATTTACATTCAAACTATGGTTTTAAAAAACACAGTAGACAAACACCATATTAAAATTTAGAATAACTTTTAATTTTTAAAACTATAGTTTTATGTGAGTTTTACAAACACTTTCAAACTTTTCAAAATAACTTTTAACCCTCAAAACCATAATTTTTGAGAATGTTTTTTTTAACCTTTTCATTTTCAAAATCTATTATTTAAAAATCATTTTTATCACTTTTTCTCAAGAAATTATTCTTCAAAAGTTAATCCAAATACACCATCACTCTTTTTTTTTTTGGTATAAACCACCCGGTATCCGGCGCCCTTTACTGGATCCCTAACTTCTAACTGGACCAGGTAACCCGAGGCAACCGACTAATCCGGATCCCACCCGAGGAGCCCTTGCGGGGGTAGAGTGATACCGATGGGACAACCTCTTTGAGGCTGTGTTAATTATCGCGTCTGTCACCACCCCAGGATTCGAAACCTCGTCCTGAGGGGTGCCGGCCGTAGACCTTACCATCTCGACCGAGCGCCCATTGGTAAAATACACCATCACTCTTTATTCAGTGAGTGTTTGGATTAACTTTTTTTAAATGATTTTACGGAGTTTTAAATAAATATGTAAGATGGATTTTCTAAAAATGCCTTTTTTTTAAGTAACTTTTTTTGGGGGGAGGGTGTTTGGACTAGATTCTAACTCCTTTTAAAGTGAGAGAAGTTGTGTCGATTTACACCGTGACTGTTTTTTAAGTGCCTTTGCACTCCATCTTTTTCTGGGCCTCAATAGTAAGGAGTAGCCCAACCCACAAAGAGTTTATGATATTTTCCATGAAGAATAAGCAACAGCCACCACAAAAGTCCAGACGCGTAATCCCCTGCACAGAAGCAGAGCCTCCCTCTGTTTTCTCTGGAAATGATTACGTTGCCATATTCTTTATCTCCTACTTTCACATGCTTACGCACCAAAACAAGCTCCTCCGGACCCAAATTCAGCACCATTCGCTTCCTCTCTCAAATTCAAAACAATGATTCTCCCACAAAACCATCCAATTTCGTCCCATTCTCAACAAATCATCCCTCGCTGATCACGCAAATCCTAGACGACGAGCACAACAACAACAACAAATTCTTCAGGCGAAGAGAGGCAATAACAGGGCTTGCCTTCGGATTCGGCCTTTGCAATGTTGCGCTTCATTCGCTGCCGCAAGCCACGTGGGCAGCCGAAGCCGCAGCTCCAGCGTGCGAGCTGACAATGGCTGCTTCAGGCATCGCCTTCTGCGATAAAGTTGTGGGAAATGGTCCTCAAGCTGATAAGGGGCAGCTCATTAAGGTGATTAATTAACTAACTATTTAGTTCTTACTGGTTTCTAATCGCATTATTATTCCTCTGGGTTTATGGCATGATTGAATTGAGGTGACTTCGTGTTTGGGGTTTAGGCACATTATGTTGGGAAATTGGAGAATGGCAAGATTTTCGACAGCAGCTATAATCGTGGCAAGCCTCTTACATTTCGTGTTGGTGTCGGGGAGGTATGGATGTATTCTAATAATCGACTGAATTCATGTTTTGCTGCTCAAGAACATACTCTTTGGCCTCTTCATTCTCTATGTCTGTGTGTGTGTGTGTGTGTGTGTGTGTGTGTCTCTGTGTGTGTGTGTGTGTGTGTGTCTGTGTGTGTGTGTGTGTCTCTCTCTATCTG
>QFDD01000897.1:0-27298 GCA_006871305.1 Vachellia collinsii
GCACAAGAGACCAGACTCCATGACTAAAACATTTAATTATTATTGCCAAGAAAAAGAACTACGGCTAACTATAACAAAGACACTGCTTCTTCTTTTTTAACATTAAACCAGCACAGATTTAAGCAGTAACTTAAAGCTTAAGAGACAAATCAAGACCCGAAGAATCAAGGCCGTCATCATCAACATCCTTTTTGGGAGCTTCTTCTGGTATAAACTTGATATGTCGATCACCATCATCACTAACAGCAGTTGAAGAAGAAGAATTATGCCCAAGCTGAAGACGACGAGTTGGAAAACCAGTATCACTATTAGTTTCTTCAATCCTCAGGGTTCCAGAACTTGCCCTAATTCCATACCTATCCAGGGTTTGATGATGATCATGCCTAAGCCTAAAATTAGGGTTATTATAAGAAGGTTTGTGAACCATGGAGTCCATTCTAACCCCAAGTGGCCTATTATAATTGACCAGAGGGCTATTAACCAGAGGGCTAGGGTGATAATTAGGGTAATTACCACCACCATAATAAGGATAGTGTGGAGAGTGATAGTGATTCCCTAAGATACCAAAATGGTGATCAGAAACAATCCCAGCTTGTCGTCGTTTTGCTATTGCACGCTCTTGTTTGTGTGCGTTTTGATGGCCTCCTAGAGCTTGTGAAGAAGAGAACTCTCTTTTGCAAAAGTTGCAACAAAAAGTCCTCTCTGTAGTACCGTTGGTATTCTCATGATGATCATCAAGATTTTCATATTCATGATCGTCTTTTGCATTAATGTTGCTAATCTTTGTTTTAGCTGAAGATGAAGAACCTATGATGTTCACTTCTGCAGATCTGAAGAAATCCAGCTCCATCTTCGATTTATGAAGAGAATCATCGTCGCTGCTACTGGTAATCTTCATGGATTATATATATCGAACAAACATATAAGAGAAATCAGTTTTGATTAAAAGTGAATGTAATATATGCGATAATTTAAATTTAGATTACTTTTTTCTTTTTGTGTGCTTTCTATTGCGACTGCTTCATGTTATAAGGAGAGATAATAAACATGTGAATTTAATTTACAGAGATTAAAAAAAAATAAAAAATTGGTGAAAAGTCATTGTTTAGACATTTTGTGGGTTAGGATGCCCTAATAGGTCTGTTGCATAATTTCATATACACAAAAAATATCGATTTGTCATTGATAAAATTTTAAATAAGGATTCTTTCACAGATTATACCTTACAAAAGAAGAGAGTATGGGTATAAAGAAGAGAGGAAATAGTTGATATATATGATTATAAAAAATGTGATCTCTAACTTGAAAAAAAAAAAAGTGATTTAGTAAAAAGAGGATTTCAATTGGATTATATTTATTGTCTGATTCGAACCTTTGTGACAGTGAGATAAAACTACAAAGGTGATGGGGAATCCCATTCTCTCCATAACCTTACAAATAGTAATTAGAAAGAAAAGAAAAGAAATTGGGAAAACAAAGTTCTATATACATATATAACAAATTCACTCACTTGAACCGTCTTCATCTTCTGGTTTTCCATCACTTCATCTCTGGAACTTTGTCCCTTGGACCCTCCTGAGATGCTAGAGGCTTCGGATAGAGAGAGATCGACACTACCATTATTTGCAGCCATGGAAGTAAAATAAAACTCCTAAAAAAAAAGAGAGACTTTTTGAATCTGCGAGGGCTGAGATTCAAATTATAATCAGGAATAACAAGAAGGGGCGTGTTTATATATTCAATTAAAGACACATATAGTAAATGCAGCATGATCTTTAAATAATTGGAAAGAAATCTCCTTTTAATTTTGCGGTTATGTGATTTTCATTAGTAGTACTGAGTGATTGATTTGACATAACCAAGCTTCCTCAAATTCAAACACATCATTCCATCAATATTTATAAATAATATTTAATGTTAATTATCGTAATAGTCAAATCAAATCTTTTATGAAGAAGTACATGAAGGTTTGGTGTTAGTGCATCACGGCTTTTGTGTAGTTCGTATATGATTTCACCCTACAAGTAAAATAGGAAACCACGAAATAATTGCTTGATTAGGCAAAATTAATTATTTGATCATGCCTTTGAACTTAATCTCTTCAAGAGAAGCACCATCAAACGAATGAAAGAAATAATTTTGGCATTTACACCAAAAAAATAATAATAATTTTGGCATGATTGATGGTTTTATTTATGGGAGTGATCAATTCAATGCACTTTCTGAGCTTTTATAGTACAATCACTTATGGGCTCAACTTATCCCAAAGGCTAGACCGAACGTTAAATCGTAAACGCCAGCTGATGTCAGTCTTCACTGTTTAATCAATTAGGCTAATGGTAAAATTAATAACGTACTAATTAAATAAAAAAATTACATTCATATTATATATAAAATAAATTTATGATAAGTCTAGCTAGTTATTAATATAATAACACCACAGTATATAAATTTCTTAATAAAATAATACTTTATAGATATTAATAGTCTGAAAATATATTAGGCTCTTTTATATGGTTAATTTTTCTTTTTCTTTTTTATAATCTTTGATTTTTTTCAGCATTTTTTCCATGATACCAAAACCCGGCCAATATTTTAAAAACTCATTATAATTCTCAGTCCAATTTCAAGTTATTGCTCAATAGCAGCTCAAATCTAGTTCAATCTGGCTCAATTATAAAAATGATTTTTTTTAGTCAAATGTGATTATATGGGGTTTTTTTTCCCGTACGCTGCAAACAGTAATATTAATTACTTAAATGTTACACTGCGTAAATTATTTACCCATATGCTGCACTTAAAATCGGTCTTGAAAAGGGCGAGTTTAAAATTGTACTGAACTCGCCCTTCACAAGGACGAGTCAGTACCAAACGCCCCCCTTTAAAAAAAATTTTACTTTCAAATCACACCCCCTCCCCCAACCCTCACTCCCCATACGCCCCCCATCCTTTTAAAAAAAAAATTTACTTTTAAATCACATCTCCCACCCTTTAAAAAAATTTGTTATTATTTTTAAATCCTTCCCCCCATTTAAAAAAAATTGTTATTATTTTTTAAATCTCTAAATTAGCTTATCAGAAAAAAAAAATGAATCTCTAAATCTCTCCCCCAATCTAAAAAAAAAGTTATTAACTTCAAATTAAAAAATCACTTCTTCACTTAAAATATAAAAACATAATAATTTCACTCCCACCATTAGGAAGTGATTTTTTAATTTGAAGTTAATAACTTTTTTTTAGATTGGGGGAGAGATTTAAGGATTCATTTTTTTTCTGATGAGCTAATTTAGAGATTTAAAAAATAACAACAATTTTTTTTAAATGGAGGGAGGGATTTAAAAATAATAACAAATTTTTTGAAGGGGTGGGAAATGTGATTTAAAAGTAAAAAAAAAAAATTTAAAGGGGTGGGGGGCGTATGGAGAGTGAGGGTTGGGGGAGGGGGTGTGATTTGAAAGTAAAAATTTTTTTTAAAGGGGTGGGGGTGTCTGGTACTGAACTCGCCCTTCATAAAGGCGAGTTTAGTAAAATTTCAAACTCACCCTCCTCAAGACCGATTTTAAGTGCAGCATATGGATAAATAGTTTACACAATGTAGCATTTAGGTAATTAATATTACTGTTTGCAGCGTACGGGGAAAAAACCAATTATATGGATAAGGATCAATTATTTTTTAGTTCACATTTTAATACTTTATATATATGTGTGTATTAATATGATAGTTAATTTGATATTTACCTATGTCCTATAGGACAAAAGGTTCAATGTAACTATATGAATACTGGTCTTATATCGCTTTTAATTACTATCAATAATTTTACAATTAATAACTTCATCATCTCAATAAATCATATGTGAGTGCGCTTGTATTGGTAAAATATTTAATTTGACAAGTCGTTTATGGTTTTTAAAAGATTCTTTTTTAAAAACGAGACTCTAAATGATGCTGATCATGTGTATGGACTTTGCTCTTCTAATATAACAAGTGTAAAAACAATCCTCAAGGTCAATATGTTTAAGAGAAAATTAATGATTTCCGTAAATTAAACATTAAAGATGAATAATGATCAACCATAGTTTTATGATGAGTACATTGAACCACTTCGTAGATGCTTTGTTCCTTGTCTTCGTTGGAGTATACTATTTATATTATTTTTTTAATGTCATTGATTTAAGAGATTTCGTTTACAATCTACCTATTTCTATTTTCATATATATTTAGAAAGTTTCAAATTTAAAATTTGGCGAGAACAAGGTATGCATATGTAATTATATGTTATTATTACTACTAGAATTTGTAGGAAAACAATTATATATATGTTTATATCAAAAGTGAAGTAATTTAACTACCTCTGTTACGGTATGAAAAAAAGGTCATAAATTAATTATAATAATTTGATACATAAAATTAATTTTTTAAATAAAACAAATTGAATTGGGGGTGTTTAGAATATAAAACATATTCTTTCTTCCGGACAAATTAAGGACTTTCAAAAGGAGCCATCATCACATTTAATTAATCAATTTTAATTATAGCGATTATAATGAAAAGATGTGAATATCTATAGGAAAATACATATCTAAATTATGTTCCTTATATTCATTATGTTAAGTTTTCTGATAACTTTGGCCAAAAAAAAAGTTTTCTGATAACATGTAATCATGCATCCTATTTTAAAATAATATCATTTATCTTTTTAGGTATGAAAATATTATCATTTAATTACATAATAACATAAAAAAAGCAATATACATTGACATGTGTTATTAAAGAACTTGATATAATAGATATAATGAACTTAATGTAAGTATAATCCCGCTTGCGCGTGTGTGAAATACTTGAAGATGGGTGGAGGCTAGCTTTGTCCATATAACTTCAAGAGGAGGGAAAATATTAAAATAGGTTAGTACAATTGATGGCCCAAAAAAAAGAATTATAACACTTCTCAATAATTTGATGTGAGTTTCACCTATTTGGGTTAGGTGACATGAAAATCCTCACCTTATAATGTGAATGGCTCATCTTAAAATTGAATGAGTCAAATTTTATTTTATTTTTTATGTTTTAAGTTCTATTTTAACAAGTACGAGATGGAAAACATGGTTGCCTGTTAAATGCAGAAATACAAACACACACACAAGGGTAGGTAGGATATAGGAAAAGGACTAGCCATCTAGAAGGGAAGAGAAAATTGGGAAAGTCCCAAATAATTGTAATTACAAAAAAAAAAATTCACAATATAATTGCATGACTCACAGTTGGTGGTAAAAGATTCTTTTGGTAATTACAATTCTTTTTTAAAACCTCATAACAACCTTTAAAAAAAAAAATCTTTGACTAATTAAGAACACAGTAAAGAAAGTGAAAAGGAAACAAGTTCATTACTTGTTATAAGGAACACCTAGTATAGTATTGAAATAACAAGCTCTCGTTGGACCATTTCAAAGTACATACGGTAATTGACGATGAGGCTGTTCAGAAATTTGGAGGTACTTTTAATTTTACACGCTAGCTCCAAATTGAAGTTAATGAATCAAACCCCAACCTTTTTTTTTTTTTAATGTTGAGTGTTAATTATATGATTGATGGAGGTGATTATTAAAAACGACTTTGCTAGTCAACTGAAATTGACACCTGCGTTGCTTCAATTAAAAAACAAAATGGTATTAAATTCTGGAAAACAAATAATGATATTTAAGGAAGACTTGAATATTTACTTGACTTGGCCCCTGGTTGACTGAGATGACCAATATATATCGTGTGAGCTGAGAGGTAGATGGCCATAAGAAGAAGAAGAAGGAGTTCAGCATTTCTCTGCTTAATCACTCAAAATGTAAGCTTTCGTATATACCCTCTAATTACTTTCTCTTTCACCTCTTTTTTGTTCCTCATGTGTGTGTGTGTGTGAGTTGACTTTCCATATGTATATGAATTCACTGTACTTCTCATCGCTCCTCAAAATTGAAGTTATCTTTAATTCTTCAAGCTCAATATCCATCGAGTTCGGCAAAAGTCTTAATTATTCTATTTTTTACAAGAATTTTAGTTTTAACTTGATTCCTTTTGTTAATCAACCATCCAATCAGTCGAATTAATTGCTTTCTTAAACATTCCCTATCAGCATTTTCTCTCTCTCTTTCCTTGTTCTTTTTTGATATTAAAAAAAAACGAAGCAATCAAACACACATGTATCACAACCAATGAAAAAGCCTGTCAATATTGCTTTATCGAATAAACCAACTATATATATATATATATATCCATTCACGCGGAACTGATACAGTAATTGGTAAAGAGGTTAAGAAGATTCGCATAAATTTTCAGGCACTTTAAATGATAAAACCCCAATTCTTTTGTGTTTCGTATGTGTTCATCACATGATGCCCTTGATTAAACAAGACTTTGCTAGTCAACTGCCAAAACTGACCAACTTTAGCGTCGTTGCTTCTGTTTCCCGCTCACAACTTAAAGAACACGTTAAATTCTGCAAAACATAATTATATTATTTAAGGAGGAAATATTTACTTGACTTCCACTGGTTCACTAAGATGAAGAATATGTATATATATATATGTATGTATATGTATGCATATTGTGTGTGAGAGGTAGGTGACCATAGATTCCTCAGTCGTCGTCCCGAACGCAAAAACTTCCCTGGAAGACGAAAGAAAGGCTACCAGCTCACCATTTCTCTGCTTCGTCCATCTCTAAAAATGTAAGCTTTAGTCCTCGATCGATCTAATTACTTCCTCTTTGCCTCTTTTTTCCAATGGATATGATGAATTGTTCCTCTTTTGTTCCTCAATTGCGTGCGTGCGTGCTTGTTCTATTCTGCATATATAGTAGAGTCCATATCTCTATTCACACTAATTGAATTCAAGTTATCTTTATTCAAGGCCAACATCGAGCTGTTTTCTCTTTCATAGCAAGTTTTATTAATCTCTCTCAAGTCGTTCTATTTTCACAAGAATTTTAATTTTAATTTGATCCATTTTAGTTAACCAACCATCCAATCAGTCGATCATGAAGTTTTTTCCCGAACTATGCCCCTCAACTAGAGTTTCGAAACCATACAAACCAATTAGACTGGTACATCATTCAATCTTTTAAGCAAGAAGAACAAATAATGGAAGTCTCGTTAATCAACAAATGAGAGAGAAAATAAACCCTCTTCAGGATAATTCCAAATCCTTCTTCCTTGAAGGATGGAAAATAAACTCCGAAATTGTTGGGGATTCACGAGGATACACTTTATGTTAACCTCTATGATATTCTCATCATGTCCTTAATATAGAATGTATTATTTATCATATTTATAATGTTTTTAAAGATTATCATTATTGATATTTTCTTAACAATAACCAAATAAATGGGTGGAGAATTGATTGGAAAAAATATGACATATTAACTAATTTCTTTATCTAATTTAACTCATCGGATCCAAAGGAGTAAGTGGTATTACTCACTGATCAATATTGCCACACAGTCAAATAGCTTTATTGTATCCACCTTTACTTCTCTCTGTGGATCAATGAAATATAGAACTTGCTTATTTCAAAATTTGAAGATATGTATGGACAGATCATGGGGGAGGCAGTTGACAAAACGGAAGGATTCAATCATCACATCACAGTCAACGTCGAATTTCTATCAGAGTCACTTGTAACAAGGCTGGGAGACAAATTGGAGAACCTTTCTCCTTTGCCCAGGAAATGTAGCATCTGTAGAGTTCCTGTTCATCTGCGAGAACGAAATGAGAAAGCCTTCACTCCTCGAGAAATTTCAATTGGCCCACTCCATCACGGCAATGAGAACCTCAAACACATGGAAGAACACAAATTGAGGTTACTAAAGGACTTCCTGTCACGAGCACAGGTAAGCCTACATGACTGTGTACAACTTTTGAAGAAGAGAGAAGCGTATTTACGAAACTGTTACGCAGATCCTATTGAATTTGACAGTGACAAGTTCATTGGGATCATTCTGGTAGATTCAGCTTTCATTCTTGAATTATTCTTCAGAAATATCTCACAGGATGACGGTAACCACCGGTTGCAAGATCAGTATGATCACTTTTTTGGTGGCCCATGGAAGCTAAGGTTCATTAAAACCGATATGCTTCTACTTGAGAACCAAGTTCCATTCTTCATCATCGAGGACCTTCTTTCATTAGTTAAATCAGACCTTCCAATAAAGAACGATGTTCGGCGGTCAGCAATCAGGCTAACCTATGAGCTCTTCAAAAGGAAACTGAATCTGTTAGATATGGATAACTTTAATATTGAGGAAACAGTTGGTGATGAACTGGAAATACAACACTTTGTTCATTTTGCCAGAATTTGTTATGTTCCTAGAGTGTTTCCATCCAAGAACAAACTCAAATGCATGAGCATGCCCAGAGCAACAAAGTTACGTGAAGCAGGAGTGAAGTTCAAGGTGAAGAACAGTGGGAGTCCTTTTGACATCAGATTCAAAAATGGTGTGTTGGAAATCTCACGCTTGAGAATAAAAGATGCGACAGAGATTCTTATGAGGAATCTCATTGCATACGAACGCTGTCACTTGCATGATAATTATGTGAATGACTACGTGTTTATCCTAGATCGTCTGATAGAGACGCCAGGCGATGTGGATTTGCTGATGCATTATGGGATTATTGAGTCTAAGTTATCAGGAATTCACGAAGTGGCTTCTTTGATGAACAGGCTTTCACCAGGAATAACAATGGCGAGAAGAAGGTTCTACTTCTCAGATCTGTGTGAGAAGGTGGATGAGTATTATAGAGTGCCTTGGCATAAATGGAGGGTAACTCTGAAAGAGGACTATTTTAAAAATCCTTGGGCCATTATCTCTGCCATTGCAGCAATTTCACTTCTTTTACTCACCCTTGTGCAGACTTTATATGGAGTCATGTCCTATTATTTTAGATAGTATATATATGTAAATAGGCTTCTCTGCCTAGCAGAACGATCACTCATAAATGTGTGTGTGAGTGTGTGAGCTATCTCTCTATGTATATAAATAAGTAATTAGAGAGAGGCTGATCTATATTAGTCTTTATGGGCAGATCCATCGACAAGGTTGGATTTGCTGTGAGTACTGCGCATTGGTTGTTAGAGATATGTAATGAAGTTGGTGTTGTCGCGAAGACGTGTCTCAATAACCTTTTTTTTTTTTTTTTATCAAATGTCTCAATAACTATTCGAACTTAACATTGCATTACTTATGATAAATATCCGCCAGTCAATATCTAAAATGAAGAGCATTTATTAAAAAAAACAAATTTTAAGTAAAATTATGAAAAGGCCTCAAATAAAAAATATTAAAATATCGCTTGAAATTGAGCTGTTATTACTAGGTCTCTTGGTGATTTTGTGCAAAAAATATAAATTCGATGAATTTTAAATTTTTTTAGTTTGACTCACAAATTTTAGAGAAAATTTTGTGAATTTTTCGTTCATCCCATTTTTTTTAGCAAGTTTGCCAAAAAATTTATTATAAATAAGGGAAAATGATGATAAGATCTTGTGTGAGGGATTATACGATTAAATAATCTCACGAAATTGTTTATTTACTGTTAAGTCCTTTGGGGTAAGCTGCGATTGTTAACGAAATTTGACTGTAAATATGTGATTTCATGATACTGTTTAATCATATAATCTTTTACATGAGACATCATCATCATTTTTCCTAAAAATAACTCAATTTTTAAAAATATATTAGTAATTAATTCTTTTTCTGGAACTTCTACGTAACTTTTTCTAACGTTTAAGCTTCTCAGCCTGCTAACGTGGGCCACCTATGAGGTCCCTATTATCTTGGGGAAACCTTCTTAAAAATGATTTTATTGGCTTTCAGGCCCACTCTTTGTAATTTGGACTTGTCTTGTCTTCGCTCAAATTTCCCAAATAAAAAAAAAAAAGACAAAGGATCAATTAGGCATTGCTTAATTTTATGTCACTTCGGATCGCTAATATATTGGAATTAGTCCAAAATATATAACATCTTGATTGATTTTATTTTCTATTTATTTTTTTTCCATAGCAGTTTACTAACTAAAAAATTGATATATAATCTAATTTTATTCATGAATATTTTAAAGAGATCAAATTATAAATGTTATATTTAACTATTAACTAATTTTTTTTATTAATCTAGTTAAATAACTCTTATATTAAATATGTTTTGTACCAATTTTTCAAGGGTTAAAATCAATTGGTATCCGGAACAATAGGCAATTAGGTCAAAAATATTCAATATGCTGGGAAGCAGCCACCGTTGACCAAGTTGACAGGTTATTGGAGTTGGTGGCCTATGTTTGCAACTTGCAAATAACATCATTGTCGCCTTCCCTGGAAGATCTTAAAAAAACAAAAGTTTATAATGAAACAATCATGGAAGACCTCTGTCCTCTTTCGGAGATCACAAAGCAAATCGGAGACGAACAAACTCGGAAGGAAAACAAGGAAGAAGACCCCGTTTCATCATTTCTGGTTCCCTTTGAATGTAAGCTCTTCACCTTCCTTCACTCAATTCTTCCGTTTCTAAACTCACAAACACCCACACAAATATTCATCTTTAAGACTCTCATAACTGTGAAGAAATCAAATTCTATCAATTCATGATTTTTGTTTGCCCAAAACATGGTTGTAGTGATCAAACATCCGACTTGCGGTCAGTATTTCAAAATCCAAACAGGAGAGAAATGGAGGAGGTAGAAACCGATACAAAAGAAGGATCATTCAACCATATCAGTATCGATGAGAAAGTATTAACAAATTCACTTGCAAAAAGTTTGAAAGACAAATTGGGGAAGCTATCTCCTTTGTCACCTGAATGCTGTATATATAGAGTTCCTGCAGAATTACGTGAAGGAAATGAAAAATCCTTCACTCCTCAGGTTATTTCAATAGGCCCTCTTCATCACAACAACGAGAAGCTTAAAGACATGGAAGAACATAAAATGAGATTCCTGAATGATTTTCTCTCTCGAGCTCAAGTAACACTAGATGACTGTGTTGAACTTCTCAAGAGGAAAGAAGTGAAGCTGCGAAATTGTTATGCAGATCCTATTGAGTTTGATAGTGATAAGTTCATTGAGATCATTCTAATAGATGCAGCTTTCATTGTTGAAGTGTTCTTGAGAAATAATACTAGTTCTGATCACAGCAACAACAAGGCGGCTGTTCAGAAGAATCATCATCAAGAACATGATCATTTCTTTGGGAGACCATGGAAGCTAAGGTTCATTAAAAACGACATGCTTTTACTTGAGAACCAAGTTCCTTTCTTTATCATTGAGGACCTTCTTTCACTCACTGGACCATCATCCATTCCCATAGAGAATGACGTTAGGCGTTCAACAATAAAGCTAACCTACGAGTTCTTCAAAAAAAGAATGTATCTGAAGGTTAATAGCTTCAATGTCTTGGAAAAAGTGGGTGATCAATCTGATCAAATACAACATTTTGTTGATTTTGCCAGAATCTGTCACTTGCCACAGGAGATGCCACAAAAAAGTAAGCTAAAGTCTCTAACTATACCCACTGCATCACAGTTACACCAAGCAGGAGTAAAGTTCAAGGTGAAGCAAAGCAGGGATCTTTTTGACATACAGTTCAAAGATGGAATCCTGGAGATTCCACGTTTAAGAATTAATGATGCCATAGAGAACTTTCTGAGGAATCTCATTGCATATGAACATTACCACTTGAGAGATAGCTATGTGAATGACTATGTCTTCATCCTAGATCGCCTCATCGACACGCCCGGTGACGTGGAATTGTTTGTTCAGAATGGGATTATTGAATCAAAGTTGCCAGGTAATCAAGAGGTGGCTTCTCTGATCAACAAGCTGTCTCCAGGAATAACTCTGGTCAGATTCAATTTCTATTTCTCAGATCTGTGTAGGGAGCTGAATGATTACTATAGAGTGCCTTGGCATCAATGGAAGGCAACTTTAAAACAGGACTACTTTACAAATCCATGGGCTATTATCTCTGTAATTGCAGCAATTGTGCTTCTTATACTCACCGTAGTGCAAACGTATTATACAGTGGCTTCTTACTATTAGTTTGTGTAGGGTACTAGGTGTTTGTTTAAAAATGGATGCAAAAGTTTTATTTGGTAGAACAAAGGTCAAATGAGTTGGGTCATGGGTTTACTAGGGTATGACTCCAAACTCAAAGAATGTTTACAGAAGCACTTACAGATCGTTTACTAACAAAGTTTTCATATCAGTAACGGAACTTGAACTAACGACCTTGTAATCTATAAGTTAATTCTTTACCAAGTAAACCAACTTTTGTTGGCAAAAATGGATGCAAAAGTTTGTGTTTGAGATTATGCATTTATAGTACTTGATTTCTATGAAAATTAGCTGAGCATTTGGAATGTGTTGTACTGATTTGAGCCTTTTGAGATTAATTACTAATATTAATGTTGAACAGTATACAATGAGTTTGTTTCTGATTATAATTCATCTTCTTGCATGTATACAATAGTTGCTTTTAACAAAAACAGAGGAGTTAAAGGCATTATAATTGATAAAATGGATTGAGAGGTGCAGAGCTGAGCAGAAGCAAACTTGAGAATTTTGGTTGGCAGGTGAGATTTTATTTTTTATATTTTAATAAAAAAATTGTGACAATTCATTATTTATACTTATAAGAATATTTTAAATTAAATATATTGTTTCTATTTCTCTATTCAAATTTAACAATTGTATTTAAAATAGTCTCAACTTCATGGACTTATACAAAAAGTTGCCCTAAAAAAATTACACAAGTATTACTGTGAAAATACACACACACAAAAAGTGTATGAAATTGAATACAGATTTATGAAGATTGCTCTAAAATTGCACCAAAACTATATAGAAATTGCATGAAGTTGTGAAGAGGTTACATGAAAAAAATAATTTAAAAAAACGACACAACGTGAAAAGTAGAAATCGATTGGCTGCAAAATGAAACAAAGCAACATTCGTATTATTAAATAGTAAAATAGGGGAATTTTTCATTCTATTTTTTATTAATATGTTAATAATTAATATTTTCCATATATTTTTTATAATATTTAAATATTTTTCAATAATTGAATATTTAAATATTAAAAGCATGATTACATATACAATTAAAAAAAAATCAATTTTATGACGTAAAATTGGAAGAAAATATTATTCTTGAACAGCTTGCGTGTTGCCACATTCTCGCTGGTTCTGGTTCAGGATGCTTCTCTTTCTTGCCCCAACCAGAAACTACCAAGTGTGAATCTTCTCATAAAAGTTGTAGTTTCAGCTACCATTTCTTCTATCCTCCGAGTCGTTCGCTTTCTTTCATCCGACTTGTAGTTGTAAGTCCAACTAAATCCTTCTGGATTTCCCTTTCCATTCTCGTTGCCCTTTTTCTCATGATACAATTACAATCTTTCCCTTCTACAATTGCCACGTACCGATTTCTTCTATATTCCATAGATGAAGTCTTAATGTCACATGTCCAGAACCATTTCTTCTTCTGTGCTTTAGTTAGTTGATCATACATATTGGTAGTGGTGGCTGAGTTGGAATCTCTATTATGAAACCTTGTAGTAGAATCCTAAGAAGATATAGAAGCTCATCAATTTTTGCGTTCTCTCCGACCGAGCTCAATTATTCACTCAAGCACATCTTGTCCAAGTTACATGCCAATTCGATACATCACCATAGGTGCCATACCAGTAATGCTGAAATTATGTGGTATACCCCGAGTGATCAATACGAATTGGAGAAACTTTAACGTTTCTAGTTCAGATTGGGCTCAATCTAGACTTTTTGATGCTGCCGGCAGAGTTGATACAGGTGGTGGTAGGAGAATTTCATCCATAAAGAATGTGTTTTCCTATGTTAGAAACTATTCTACATCAGTTGATTCTAGTGTTAACGAGGAAAACTTTGAGAAAGTTCACATTCAAGGTGGATTAAATGTGAGACCCCTTGTGATTGAAAGAATTGAGACTGATCAAAGTAAATTGGAACAAGTCTCTGCAGAAAATATTAATGGTTCGCATGTAAATATAGATAACCTGCTTGGTCTGAATAAGGTTGAAAGGGAGGTGACTGGGATTGTTAGGAACCTTGGCAGTTGCTTCGAGGTGCGGTTGTCATATACTGTGGGAATCCCATTGGGACCGTTGCAGCTAATGACCCTGCTGACAAACAGCCATTAAATTATGGTCAAGTCTTTATCCGTGATTTTGTTCCATCTGCACTTGCCTTTCTGCTCAATGGCTTTTTAACTCCACACATTACAGTTGCAGGTATTTTGTTTTCCTAATAGCTTCATTGGTTTGTCGTTACTTTTCTTTATTTTGTTTTCCTAATAGCTTCTTCGGTTTGTACTTTACATGATAGTTCTTCTGCTGAATGTAAAAGTATTTCTAAGCATTATGCTTTTGGTAAGAAACTTCTTCTGGTGAGAATTACTACTTCGTAGTTTTCCAACTGTTAGGATTGTGCAGTTTAGCTTTCTTGCCAGTTGCCAAATTTATTTAGGCAGTCTGTTGCTTAATGAATATTAGGGGCTTATTCCAGATCCTTCATGCAGAATGAACCAAAAGTTGTGCCTTTGGTGTCTTATTAACGTTCCTTATCTTCTCATTTTGAATTGTCATGAGTAAAATCTCATTGTCTTGACTGTTAATGTATTTCTTACACAATGCCCGACTACCATCATTTCATTAAATAGAAAGTGCATGTTTTCTTTTTGCAAAGTCTTTAATTTCATTGAAAATGACATTGTTTAAAGTGCATTTAGTTAATAAGAGATGGATGCATGGGACTGTGGCATTGTTATTAGAGCTTGTGTTAATAATGATTGTCGATAATTCTTTTATGGAATTTCAGTAATTGCCTCTTGATGCCCTCACCTTATTTAACAGTAAGATCAATTGATTTTATTTGCCAGAGCTGGGAGAGGACTGTTGACTGCTATAGCCCAGGGCAAGGGTTTATGCCAACAAGCTTCAAAGTTAGGACTGTGCCTCTTGATGGAAGCAATAAATCATTTGAGGAAGTTTTGGATCCTGATTTCGGTGAATCAGCTATTGGCCGTGTTGCACCTATTGACTCTGGTATGTTAAACTTTACTGTGGAAGCTTAGGCATGTACATGGAATGCTGCTGCACAATCATAAGGATTTGATATCCTCCTTGCTTATCTCCTGTTTATATTCCAAATTTATAATCCAATATTATGCTTAAAATATTAAAGCCCAGTGTTGAATATTTTGCCTACAGGATTATGATGGATTATCTTGTTGAGAGCCTATGGGAAGCTCACTGGTGACTATGCTTTGCAAGAGAGGGTGGATATGCAGACAGGAATTAGGCTGATCCTTAAATTGTGTCTAACTGATGGTTTTGATATGTTTCCTTCTCTTTTGGTTACTGACGGTTCCTGCATGATTGATAGACGGATGGGGATTCATGGTCATCCTCTTGAGATTCAAGTGGGCTAAGATTTTTCCAAGTTGATCTTGTTATTTCTCTCTTCGGCTGTGCACTTGAGATGAACATTGAGCTAGTGGTTTTCTGAAATTATAGATAGTAGCCTTCTGAAATGGCTTCCAGCAATCTACCATGTTTCAGCATGTGGATTAGACTCTGTCCCCTATTTTCCTATCTGAAATATTAAATCTTTATTGTCTGAATACAGCTTCTTTGCTTAAAATTTTCTCTTCTGGTGGTCTTGAATTTCAATTTTGCAGGCATTATTTTACTCAGCCTTACTTTGTTCTCGCGAGATACTGACAATCACTGATGCAACCAAGAATCTTCATGTTGCCCTTAATAATCGCATGAGGGCACTCTCCTTTCACATGAGGGAGTACTATTGGGTCGCTAAGAAAAAGATTAACGAAATTTATCGTTACAAGACTGAAGAATATTCTGCTGATGCTGTCAACAAATGTAACATCTATCCTGAGCGAATTCCTTCTTGGCTAGTAAACTAGATCTCTGAGGAAGGTGGCTACTTCATTGGCAATTTGCAACCTGCTCATATGGACTTCAGGTTTTTCACACTGGGAGACCTTTGGTCCATTGTTTCTTCTCTAGGAACCACAAAACAGAACTAAGGAATACTGAATTTAATGAAGGCCAAAAGGGATGACCTTAATTGTCAAATGCCTTTTAAGATTTGCTATCCTGCACTAGAGCGTGAGGAATGGCGTATAATCACTGGAAGTAACCCGGAAGAACACGTAAGCTTCTCTGGTTTTATTCCTTTGTTTTTGGGTTCTTATTTAGTTTTCTTAGTGCATTCTTTCCCTCCGATGAAGTGACGAAGAATTACTGAATTACTAGTGAATTGCTTGCAGCCTGACAATTAATGTTCTAAATTTCCTTTTACTTTAGCCTGTATCAAGATGAAAAGGCCTGATTTGGCAGAGAAGGCTGTTAACTTGGCAGGGAAAACGCTTTCCATGGATAGATGGCCAGAGTATTATGATACCCGAAAGGGAAGATTTATTGGCAAGCAGTCTAGGCTGTTTCAAACATGGACTATTGCTGGTTTCCTTACCTCAAAGATGCTCTTACAGAATCCAGAGAAGGCATCCTTGTTGATTTGGAAGGAGGATAATGAACTTCTTCAGTCTTGTATCTGCATGCTTAGCAAAGCTGCTAGAAGGAAGTGTTCACGTTTTGCTGCGAGATCACCAATTCTTGTTTAAAAGAGAAGCATATAAAAGTTTCAGACTTTCAGCCCTCTTCTTTCAGTCTGTCTGGTTCAGTGGCGTATATGGGCATGCAATGAAATCACTCCTTAAATGAAAGTTATCATTTGAAGGTGACCTCATTCAATAGCAGAAATGGTTCTAAAGAAACTCCATTTTATATACTCAGAAACATTGTTTTCCAATTTAACTTGAGCTGCCATACCGTTTAGCGATAACAGCTAATTGTATAACTTTTTTTGTACCATCAAAAAAGTGTAAAAAAGGTTTGGTTACTTAAAAAAAATTAGTCAATTGTTAAAAGCAGTGTAAATGATGTGCATTTTTAGTTAAACTTAGATGTGACATGTCTGCTTATTATTTTATAATTGACCTAACGGTTCTAGGATAGCTCGAAATTGCATGGTGGGTTAGTAATATCTTGTTTGCTTTTCAGTATGTTTCTTAGGTTGGCCGGATATAACCCCGCTAGCTCTTTCAAGTTTCAAGTTTCATCAATGATAGCTCTTTTGTTTGCTTCTACTGTCTATCACTGTACTATTGGCCTTGTAAACCCTGGAAGAAGCAACAAAAACTGAAACAACAAATTATCGTTGATTAGTGAGCTACAAAAGTGCTAACTTCAGTTGATTATCAAATTATCTCCCACTAGGCTCAACTTTTTCCCACTTTTTCTGGGGGTGACTTGGTATCAAAACATTCGCAGGAAGCAAAGTTCACATTGATTTTGGTGGTGGGCTAGAAGAAGGATAGCCTATTACTTACTGGTCTACTTCTGTGCACATCCTGAAATGGTGAATTCTGTGATCACCTAGCCTGAGAGAGTAAGCAGCTTGCCTATATTCAGCCCAGGTGAAAGGTCTGTAAAGCGATGGCCTCTGGGTGGTAACCATCTCTGGCAGAGCAGCTATGCAGGCATTTAGAGGTGGAGCCCCAAAAAATACCATTGACATCCTGGACTTGTGTGAATTTGTCATAGCCCTATGCCTTACACTTGTAAATCTGCCATTTGTCATCACCTTCCACAGGAACCGGAAAAAAAAGAAAAAAATACGACATATCAGTTCCATCAATTAATGGTCCATCTCAGAAAAACTCTATATTGTCACTAGCACAATGCTTTTTTATTCAGCTTTCTTGAGTAAACTACACTAGTTAAATCTTCACGTGCTTAAGTAAAACACTACTGTATTCAGTTTGGTGATATATATGCATTGATCTGACTGGTTTCTGGGATCTGAACTGGTGTGTGGACCTACACAGCAACGTTGAACTCAGAAGGGTAGCCATCTGGTAGCAGTGATTCCCTCCTCATTTCACCTGTCCTGCTGCCAACTGTTGTTGCTTATTTGGGATTCAGGGTGGGGCCCATAGTTACATAATAAGGGAAAAACCTAGTACAGCTTTGGATGGTGCTGTGTACGGACATGATAACTGGTGATATGAATAGAGAGATATCGAGAGGAGATGTGCAGTGGAAAGGAAATAGATATATACCTGTAGAGCATCACCAACATTAACAAAGAAAGCAGAGGGGTCAGGGGAGACAGGGAACCAGAGGCCATTGGGGAGGGAGATCTGGAGGCCAGCAACATCGTTGGATCTGAGGAGGCTCAAGATCTGAGGGTCAGAATGCTCGCCAAAGGCAACATTGATGTCCTTGAGAAGGAGAGGAGGGTAGTGGTTGAGCCTGAGGAGAGAGTCACTGTCATGGTGTCTGAGCAAGGTGCTGAAAGCCTGAGTATCAGGGACCCCCAGACCCTCTGCCATTAGCTCCAATATCTCACATGCCAGCTCCCTCACCGCCCCAATGTATTCACTCACACTACACCTGTCATCAATGTACAGTATAAAATCCATACTCAACTCATTCATATGCGTTCCCTCATCCCAAACTTCAAAACATGCCCCACCCCCACTTTGATTCCGTTTATTGAAAGAAGAATTACTACACGATCTTAAGTAAGAAATGGAATTACTGAAATGGAATCATGAAACAAAAAATTCCGAAAAGTGAACGGTAAAGATTTGCTATCATTTTCTGTGTTAAAATTTATTACATACTAATCAGTTTATTATGAAAATTTTTGGTAATTAGATTTCGAGACTTCTTCGTGATTCTCCTTTATTTATTAGCACTCTGTTTCTTCGTTATTCCACACCACGGAATCTTGGATTGGATAGTCAAAGCAAGAGATGCTCCTGACTGAGAGCTAAAGAAATGGACATTGAAAAATAGTATGGGAATGGTTTTTGTGATTTGACATTACATTATTAACTTGCCGATCACGTGGTGTCCAGCAATATTAAATATTTAGAGAATTGGGTTTCATTCTCATTTCATGGTTATGGTCCATCCAATGCAGATAATTATTGCATATTACAGTTACACGTGAAAGAAGCCAACAGTTAAAAGCAGCAACTTTACTTGTGGTTGTGGAAAGCGGATAGGCTTTTTGAGATAAGGCTGCCAGTAAATAAATGAGAAGAAAATGGTATCATACTAGTCCCAATGATTTATTAACTTTTTGGACTTTCATGTTTGATTTGATTGGACCTTGTTAATCAATGTATCTATGACATGTCGTTCTCTGCTTGTTCAATTCAAATGGTTACTTGAGATGGCCCCCCTCCTGCGGCTCTATCTCTCTCTCTCTCTCTTTTCTTTTATTTATGAAATCTATTTTAAATTACATGATTTGTCACACTAACATAACAGTACTTGGAAAATTTTGATTGCATAATATTTAGTCATTAAAAAAAATGGTTACATCATGATAAAAGCTAATTGAAAATATGTAAATTCAAAGGAAAATCATATTAAAGGAACGTTTCTTAAATTTTTAATTTAATACATATACATTTTTTCTTTTAATTAAATCTTCAATTTTCTTTGTCAAAATTAATAAGGTTAATTGTGTAAAAAAAAAAGTAAAATTAAGAGATTTAATTTAGAGAAAGATACACATAAATATTAAATTAAAAATTTGAAGTTATATATTTAAAGGTGAATAAAAAAAATATAAGTTAAGAGAAAAGAGGAATGACGTTTGGTGTAGATTTGAAGGAGGAGTGACATTACAGAGATGTCATTCAAAGAAAAGAGTAAAAGGAGCTAACATGTCTCTGACAGAAACTGTCCTACTCCTGCCACCTCCTCCTGACATTTTTATACCTCTATGGTCCCCATGTGCTAACTCCAGTGTTTCCCCCAGCACATTTATATTATATATACAGGTTACTGTATTTATCTGATAAACTCAGTCTAATACCAATTTAGATCTAAGTTCTTTTATTTTTTTTATTTTTAAAAAATTATTTTAATACATATAAAATATAAAATAAAATTAATCTCTTAATTATTATATTTTTAAATAATATTTTTTTAATAAAAAATTGCTAGTTTTAAAAAAAATTAGATCTGGACCGTCCAAAATCAAATGTAGATGGTCTATATCTAATGGGTTATGAAAGCTCATTACTTTGATGAACAACCTAACCAAATACACATATATATCATAACCTTTTATTTATTAAATTCATTTTTAAATAAGGTGTAAACATACCCAGAGCTGGTAAACATGTCAGTTCGCTAGTTACCGACAGCGGGCTCAAAACACTTGTATGCATGTGAGTTGGAATTTTTCCAACCCAATCCGCCATGGTAGGTTGGCCAACTAGCTCGTCACTTTTTCTTTTTCTTTTTCTAATTTTTTTTCATTACTTAAAACGAAATTTTTTTTCATAAATTTAATTAATAAAAATATATCAAAACTTGAATATAAAATATCTAATTCAAATTTTATATAATACAACTTAAAGATATATAATACACTTTATAAGATAGAATTTAAACTAAATATAAACCAATCAAATGATCAACAAATATTCAATATTAATCAGATTTACATTATGATCAAACGTTATCCACATATTTTTTTTATAAGGTAATTTTAATTTTTTTTTTTTAAAAAAAAAAAGGTTGGCACGTTAGCATGCCATGGATGCGGGTCAAAAAGACTTGCACCTAGATAGGCCAACTTTTAGCCAACCTAACCTGTCACTGGTTAGCGGGTTAAATATTACTGACTTTAAACATACCTATAAATTTTTATTCGAAGTGCATCAATCACTATATACTTGTCGAATGTACAGAAATGTCTATAAGCATATAAAATGGGTGCAAAAATACTAACACCGTTACATATAATCTAATGCGGTGATTTTTTATGATAGGATAGGGTCGACATTGTATTTACATAATACATATTTAACAGTGTTAGATTATATTTAAAGGTTAATGGGCAAAAATACCTATAATTTTTTATCAATTGTGTTTTTGATACCATATACTTTCCTTTGGAGCAAAAGTGGCCATGAATGGTCATGGCTTTGAATGCCAAAAAGTATATAGTACTGAACACATTTTTTTATAAAACTTCATGAGTTTTTTTTTAACCTTAACCCATCATTATTTGTTTCTTATAATGTAGGTTCATAGCATCCATATTTTATTTCAAATTTCACGCCCACCCAATATTTATATATATCAGTTATTTTCAATTAAGGATTATTATAATGATTGGTCTTTATAATTTACTCTCTTTCTGATTTTGATTTACATAGTTTTAAATTATAAGTTTTGATCCCTCCAAAATTTTGCTCTTTACTGAATGAAAACCTAGTTGTAAAATTTAAAGTTATATGGATATGAGCTAAAATTAACAAGAAAATATAATTTTTCTATTTATTGGTCGTTACCCTCTTCATATAAAAAGGCCAGTAACTAAATATCTACTTCATAATGATTTTGAGAATTTTTTTTAAAGGGGATGCTTGCCTCTTTTTAAAGTAATCATTTTTATGTTTTAGAAAATGAAATTATTCTTAAGCTTATTTATTTTGCATTGTACAATGTACAATTACTTAAAATAGTGAAGACTAATATAATAATATAGAACTTGATGTTCTTAAAAAAAGCACCGTTGCCATGCAAACTTAAGTTAATCGCTTTATAGTACCACAGATTATCATAATTAGGTTAAAGAAAGGGGAAAGTTATTTTATTCAAAAAATAAAATTAATGTAAAATATGTATTTAAAATAAGTAAATAAACATGTATATGGGAATAATGTCAGAAAAATTTGGATAAAGAGACTTGATGTCCCAAAACATCCCAGCAAGCAACAGAGATGAGCAAAATCTCAACATGTGTATATAAAACTAGCAGTACGTCAAACAACTGAAAAAAATTAGCCTAACCGTACGTCAACAACTAAAAAAGATTAGCAATTTATTCCCTTGTAGCTCCCACAAATTAATAGGAAAAATATATTTTTCTTATAAAAGTGGTGAGCAGCACGAAGCTTAAATTCACTTCATCAACATCAACATGGCTCGTAATATAAGGAAGGAAGAAACCTTTAAACTGACGAGAAACACAGATTGGAACTTTGATTTTTGATTCGTACCAAATATGTGTGTGTGTGTGTGTGTGTGTCTTCATGGTTGAAAGATATAATTCCTCATACCCGAAAAACAAAATAAAGATTTCAAGTTGGAATATATAATTTATCAGCTAAAAACACGGAGAAACGTGACTTGTTTGAGTTTATATATCTAAGTTACACTGTTGTTCAACAAAACTAAACCAGCTAGCCCCGTATAGTTTCTGGTCGAATGGTCTCATCACTTTCAAAACTTTGTGAATCTTTTCGCAGTGAAAGAATAATGTGTGTGTGTGTGTGTGTGTAAACGAAGCATGCAATAGTAATTAATATGAATGATAGAGAGAGAAAGAGAGGAAGTATCAAATATATATAGATAGGAACCTGAAGTTGGAAGGGTTTAGTTGGGAGATTGATGAGGAAGAAGGAGAAGCGTTGAGGATGAGGTAGTCAAGGCGGCCGACGTCGCCGCGGAAGCCGATGGTGTTGGAGCCATAGCCGGCGACGGCATTCTTCTGAGCCACTGGTTTGGCGAAGAAGGCGACGGCTTCTTCTTCCATGGTGGCTATGATGTGCTCCGGCACGCCATGCTTCACCACCTTGAAGAAGCCGTACTCTTCGCTGGCCTTCACTATCTGCTCCGACACCGTCCACCTCTCCCCCGACAGGTCCACCCTCGGAAGCTCTAACTCCACCACCCTCTCACCGCCGCCAACGGGCGGGTTTGCAGATGCCGCCACTACCATTGAATCTCCTTCTCTCTCTCTCTCTCTCTCTCTCTCTCTCTCTCTCTGTCTGCAGGAAACAAATAAAGGAGGAGATAGATGGAGCACTTGTTATAGTCTGGTTGGATATGTATAGACAGAGATCTAGAACAAGTTGGTGAGCAATTAATTAATGGGCTTATTTATAACTGAAATCCAGAGGCTACCGGAGGTTCGCGAGATGGATTCATGGAATTGAATAACAAAGCAAATTAATATATACATCTCAATTAATTTCTGTATAACACGCCTTAATCTTTATCATTCTCCCATTTTATAATATTGAGTTAGCTGTACATCAGTCTCTCTCATGAATTTTATAAATTCATTAATATTCACTCTGATCTGATCCGTATTATAAGACGTTTTCTAAAAAGTATTACCAGTATCTGTTAGTTTTAAGAAATAATAAATATCTTTTTTCACACACACACATGTGTATATGAACTTAATAAGGATTGTGACAGAGTAGAAATTAATTGTAACATTAAAGTTTAATATGATTAATAATAGTAATATTGAAAATCACATCAATTCTATAGCTAAAAGGAGAAGGTAGTTTGCATGTAATTTAAAAGTCGTAATAAATTGATCCCTCCCTTATTGTACTTATGTTCGAAATACGTACGACTTTGCAAATTGTTTATATATATTTGTTTTTTTTTTTTGCCGGTGTTTATATATATTTGTTAATTGTAGTTATGTTAGAAATATGTATGGTTGGCCAAAAACAAAAAGAAATATGTATGACTTTGCCTCAAATATTTCTCTCTCTTGTTTTTTTTTTACCTCAAAAATATCTCTCTGCGTCTGCATTGTGGTTTTGTTGGCAACAAATGCGCGCGCGCGTGATGGGGTTTTGGGTAATTAAACTAATATAGTTAATAGGAGACTGAAATTTGATTCTATTGAACTTATACCTAATAAAATTATTTATCTATATTGGATCAATAAATATTTATCTATGAATAACAATTAAATTGTGTGTGTGTGTGTACCTGTCAAAGAAATTAGGTTTCTTGATGAACTACAATATACAGTCTGGACAAAAAAAAAAAATAATGTTGACGTGCTTCAACATTATTTGACTCATGCACTTCACTGATTCACACAAATAAAATAGGAAAACCATGAACAAGAAAAAAAAAGTTAGAGATTTTCTTATCTATTTTCAGGCCAAAGTATATAGTTCTGATTCAAATAAGTATTAAGCCTAGGTTCAATTTCATGAACAAGTACATTTATTTTACAAGTCGAAATTGTAGCAGTGGGGCAAAATAACGTAGAATATAGGGGAGAATGGTATGTTGTGGAATTAAAATGTAGAGTGGAGCCACAGGGATTAAAGGGAAATTAAGGACAACATACCTTAAATACATATATAGAGGACATATGGGGAATGAAATGAAACAAGAAAATGTGATAAAAGTAAGTAAGAGTTGGGAGAAATGGTGTGACCTAAAATATCGAAACCTGTTTTGATGTTATTAGTGATTAAGGTTTTGCATTTAGGCAAGTGATCGAACCTAAAAGCTAAAAGTGCCACAAACAAAAAGGGATAATCCACTGTTCCTAGCAACGTTGGATGTTGCATCGTCACGTCTTGTGGGCTATCACACAAAAATATTTATTATATACTACTTATACTTGGCTATTTAATATAAAAGTTAATTAATTTTTTAAAACTAATTATTGATATACCTATCATTTGCATTCAAACTAATTTGTGTGACTTAAAAATTGACATATTATCTAACGATATGTATAAGTATTTCATAAAATGTTATGATTAAATGATTTGGTTAACATTTTTAATCTCTATAAAAAAAGTCATCTAACTCTTATATTAAAGACTAGATAATATATTTTTTCATTTTTATTGTTCAATAGTAAATAAGAGGTAGGCCCTGGAGTAGGTAATGAATGATAAATGTTGTTGCCATGTGATTAGAAACAACGTCTCCCTTTCTTTGTAGGGTACGTGGGGTTAGCCGGCAACCACATGCACTGTTCATGTTGTCACCCAAGCCTGCACAAAGTCTCAATTTATTTTCAGAATAAAATGTTTCACAAGGAATCTTCAATTAAAAATCTTTCATACTTTTCGTCATTTTTTTGGGAAATTTAGTATTTCAGTCCCTCAATTTTTTATTCGGTTGTAACTCCGTACCTGAATTTTGACTCGATGCAACTCAGTTTCTGTAGTTTTAGCTCGGTTGTAACTCGATCCTTGAACTTTGACTCACTATAACTCAGTCACTTTTATTTTAACCATTTTATAATTTAGTCCTCATATTTTATAAAATAAATCATACATATAATAAAAGGTTAAGGACTAAATTATAAAATAGTTAAAATTATAGGGACTGAGTTGCAGCGAGTTAAAGTTTAGGGATTGAGTTACAACCGAATTAAAACTACAAAGATTGAATTGCACTGAGTCAAAGTTCAATGACTGAATTACAATTGGATAAAAAGTTAAAGGATCAAAATTCTAATTTTTCCTTTCTTTTAATACTTCAATTTTCCTGTGGACGTTATAGCTTCTACGCGGCCTTATTATGCCCCTTAAATTCCACAAAATCTTCAAATATTTTCCTCTATTTATTACTTGTCAATAATATGATTTTCTGTAGATTGAATTTTTTTTTAAAAGGGCAGTAATATAGAATAGCAAGAGTGGATTTAAGGGTTCACACACACACAGATGTAGCATAATTGTGATGAGAACATCGACTGAATACATGCATGCTTTGCTGCTTAGTGCTACAAAAAATACTTACAAATTAAGCCACGCTAGTACGAGTTATAAAATGACATAGTGTTGATATATTATTTGTCTCTCGAGTTTACCTTCATTTTAGTTTAGTCATTCAAGTTTCATTCCATTCAAAACACTGATATTTATAATTTACTAAAAGAATAAATCATTTTATCCTTTAAATGATCAAAATCTGTGATTTAAAACTCAATGAAGTAAAATTAAAATGAGGGTAAACTTGATAATGTTAAAATTGTATTAACCCAATAACATAATTCATTTTATTTCTGTGTTTATAGAATTATTGTACTAACCACACGTTTTTTTTAGCTAGATAAGAATAAATGAAACAGTGGTTTTAACGATGAGTACTGTGTGATTGGGGTTCAATTATTAATTTTACATTACACACGCCAACATGCCTTTCCATTATTACATTACTCAATAATTGTCCACCAACCTCTCTACCTCACGTACCACTATTCCAACATGCCTTTTTGAATTTATAATAAGACAAGCTACAAAATCCATATTTATGTATATTCCGTCGGCAAAAAAGGGGGAAAACCCCATTTGTTAGTACCTATATTTTTTTTTTCAATTTTCAATTTAGTGCTTGCATATTTTTTTCTTAATTAAATGATTTAATTATACTATGATAGTAACATTAGTTTTTGTATAGGAGCTAACTGTGCTAACAAAACAAAATTACAAAAGTTAACGATAGTAAAAAAAAGTAATGGGAATTAATATTTTGATCCTTCAACTTTTTATCCGGTTGTAACTCAGTTCCTGAATTTTAACTCGATCAGCACAATCTCTATAGTTTTGATTCGATTGTAACTCAGTCCATGAACTTTTACTCACTGTAACTCAGTCCCTCTAGTTTTAACCATTTTACAATTTAGTCCCTATATTTTAGAAAATAAACAATATATATAATAAAAGGTTATGGATTAAATTATAAAATAATTAAAACTATAGAGACTGAGTTATAATGATTCAAAATTCAGATACTTAGTAATAGACAAGTTAAAACTATAAGGATTGAGTTGTATCGAGTCAAAAGTTGAATGACTAAAATACTAATTTTCTCAAAAAGTAAAATTAATAAATTAATCAAGAGAAAAGGACACATAGATACCAACAAATAGGTTTAAAAAAAAATGTATATATTCCGTAACTTTTTATAACACACAGCAGGCATCTTAGTTGTTGACAGTTTTTTAACATATTATAAAAAGGTATGCAAGAAAACGATTAGATGTCTTGTTTTTAGTAGATTATTACGTACTAGTAATTTTGGTATTGATGATGAATTGATCTGATATTAATATTAATATTAATATTCATTTTTAGAAAATAAAAAGGGCCAGTGATGAAGGGAAATCAAAGCCCTGGATGTCTAAAATGTACTGTACACTTCAATTATTGAGGACAAATAAAAATAACGATATCATAGATATTTGTTCTGATATTATTTGAGATTTTGACCAACTCATTTTCAGCGCAATAGAAAAATTAGCATTCTATATATTGGATCAAGCGTGACTGTAAGAAGGAGTTTCAAGTTCCCTTCCAACGTCCATTTAGGTGAAGAGGATGTGAGAGG